>JAFIRS010001682.1:0-311845 GCA_018342105.1 Gonioctena quinquepunctata | reverse complement strand
TTTTCTTTGATTCCAGTGCCTTTTTATTGATATAGAGTTCAGGCGAACGGTATATACTCCCAAATAAACAACCTATGTTCCCTGGGTGTTAGAAAGAGGGTAATGGATACAGCCGCTCGTGTCTGTTAACTTCAGTGCAAATAAATTCTTTTATAAATTGCTGCTAATACCCAACAAAATTGTAGTTTTTTCGAGCAACTTTTCAACAAAGGACTAATCGAGTATAGGCTTTATATACTAGAAGCGTCCTTAGCGTTTCAGGCTAATTATACGGAATAACGAGTTGCTCCAAACCAGTGGCGTTACCAGAGGGTTAATCTTTTGATAACGAAACAACGGCCTGAACGTCGTTTATGCCGGGGTGGAGATAATGAGTATTCCTAAATAATAGGTGGGATGTAACACAAATTTTTCTACAAGTATCCGGATTCTAAAATGTTTGGAAACCAACGGTGGTCATTTTGAACAATTATTGTGAACGTTTTTTCAAATTATAATACAAATTATGTATTAACATTGTTAATTGCTGTTTAACCGTTTTGTTATTTTACATGAAGAAAATAATGTTTTATTAGTTTAGTAACTTTCGTTTTGCTCTCAGTTTTGACCCATAAGTGATGAAATTATTTTGTAATCGAACAAATTTTATTTCGTTCATTGGTTGTGAATCGGGATACATTTCATTGCATGTTCTTGTTATAATATGATCACATTCACCATGAAGAATAAACAATTTCATTAAAACTTCATTTGAATAGTTATCGCCTTCCATTTTGATTCTTTTCAGATCAAATTTTCGTTAAAGAATGCGCAAACGTTTCATCATTGATGCACTAATTTTCGAATTTTCATAATGACATATTCCATGACATTTCATAGTTACCTAATACAGAAAATGTCAAAATAATCCAATTTTTATAGGAACTTGCTTTTATTTCGGAAACCTGCCGATTGTCTTTCAGGATATTCGATAATATACAGAGTGTTCTTTTTAAAAAAATGCACTTTCCACTATTTTTGTATCTATCGGTAAAATCACAAATTTTGAACGAATGGAGAACAAATTGACATCATTATCAGAAACATCGCACACAACGTGTCACTTGACAGCATGCTATATCACCACGGTTGTCTGGCCATCGGCCAAAATTTTCGAAGGTTTAAAAGAGTTGAATTATACCAAAGTTTGTAAATTTTCATTAATTCGAACTGACATAATAAATGTGATTCTTTGAATCCAGTCACATTTTTGTCAGCCAGTTTCTCAAAATATTAAATTAATCAATGACAGTAAGAATATATAGATTTCTGAAGAAATAGATAGCAGTATAGAATATGTTATTCTAACCCCGACTCCAGGAATGTATTAGACGATTGCCAATACTCGAGTGTATCTATAAGTTGATAAACTAGACACAAGGCAGTACTTAATCGGTCAGTTTGTTCTATCAAGCTTCGCTGTTTTGAGATTCCCAAAATTTGGACGATTTTTACAAAAAAAAAACATTTAAAAAAACTATTTTCAAACACTGTAATTCGTGTGTGCAAGAAGTTAGATTACACCCTGTATATCTCCAGACAACGATATTGCTTATCAATTCACAGATAAAGGAAACGAGATGTAGACATCAGTTCGTACTGACAATCATAGCAAAAGTTTCTAAACATTTTATTTTATCTGATTCGGACATCTCTTTTTTCTCTTCAAATTATCTGAATGACATCATCTTCATTCTGATTATTTTATCACTTAGAAGATGGATCATACATATTCCTGGCCAATTTTATTCATGATATATCACTTTAAGATATGAGATCACATACAGAGTGATTTACGTAGGACGCGCTTTAGAGGTTTTTCAACTTGCAGTTTGATAGGGAACAGGGTTATTATATATACAGTGCTTCTCAAAAGTCCCTTCCCCCCCTCTTATTTTTGGAACGATTATACATGAACAAGTGAAATTTGGAAAATGAATATTAAAGGTTGTAAACTTCCCTACTGGTGATGATAGATGACGAAATCGTCAAAGATGACGTCACAAGGCCATTGTGACCAATAAGTTTAAATGTAATCCTACGGCAAGCGACACCTCTTTTAAAAGGTATCGAAAAAACCTATTCAATGATACTAATTTTGTTTGTGTTTATGGCAGTTTTGATGGCTCATTAGTGAACATTAAAATTAAATTCCATTCAGTATGATATTAATTACAGATTTAAGAATCAGTATCTACTTGAAAAAAATGCTCGAAGTGACCTCCATTTACTTCCTGACAGTGAAATGTCCTATTTTTGAACTCTACTCGTACTTTTGCAAATGTGTCTGCGGAAACAGCCTCACATTCTGCAACAATACGTTGTTTTGAAACGTCAATATTGTTAGGTTCAGTGGCGTAAACCTTCAATTTGAGGTAACCCCTCAGAAAAAATCCAAAGGTGTGAGGTCCGGTGATCGAGCTGGCCATTCCGTTGAACCTCGTCGTCCAATCCATGTACCACGATACTCCTCATCCAAATACCGTCTCACTGCACCGTAATAGTGTGGAGGAGCACCATCCTGTTGGAATGCTATTTCCAAATTATCGAATTAATATGGATTATCTTCCAAAATTTCAAGGATTAACGGTTCTATTGCGTTTTGCAACAGCTCCAGATAAACCTCACCAGTTAAATTAGTATTCAAAAAAGCGGCCCAACGATGTGGTTTCCCAGGATACCTGGCCAAACATTCACCTTCTGGAGAAATGTGTTTCACGAAGCAGGTGAGGATTTGCGTCACTCCAATACCTCACATTCTGTGTATTTACATTTCCATTTAGATAGAAAGTACTTTCGTCACTAAAACAAATTGCTTTGACATAGTCTGGCTGTTGGTCAATTTTGGTTTCCATATTTTCACAAAATTCTAGTCTTCGGTCTGGGTTGTCGTCTGAGAGTTGATGAACCATTTTTAATTTTATGGAAGAAATTTGTTTTTTTTTTCAACACCCTGTGTACTGTACTTCAACTGACTTCACAGGTAGATGCAACGTGAGTTGTTGAAGAAGTAGGATTAACTATTACTTTTGCCAGTATAAAAAAATTTTTCTCATCAGAAATTTTTGGTCTGCCAGATCGTTTCGCATCATTAATACTACCCGTTATTTCAAACTTACGAAGAAGCTCCCTCAAATAAGTCCTCGAAACGGGGCGATCGGAAAACCTCTCATTAAAAATGCGTTCTGCTGCATGCATATCTTTTTTTCGATACCTTTCAAAAGAGGTGTCGCTTGCCGTAGGATTCCATTTAAAATTATTGGTCACAATGGCCTTGTGACGTCATCTTTGACGATTTCGTCATCTATCATCACTAGTAGGGAAGTTTACAACCTTTAATATTCAGTTTCCAAATTTCACTTGTTTATGTATAATCGTTCCAAAAATAAGAGGGGGGGAGGGGACTTTTGAGAAGCACTGTATGATACTGACAGGGTTACAACCTTTATGAGAGTTCGGGTGAGGTAAATGTGCCACTGCTGCCAACATATACGAATTATTTAGTTGTTTGTATTGTATTTATCCGTGTTCTTTTGATTGTAAGTGTTTCAAACGCCTTGTTTATTTCGGTTTAAATACAAAGTATGTTGATCAATAACTCCAGTAGTGTTTAATTCCCTCATCTACCAAGACAGTGTATTGTGCAGTAGTAGTGATTGTATTTCGTAGTTTTGAGAAAATGCAGTGTAAAAAGCTGTACGAACAATACGAATAAATGCAAATTTAATTCCATCACTTTTCACTCATTTCCTGAAGATAATTACTGATACCACGTGGAAGGATCTTCCTGGTCTTCTCTGGTTCTTTGAAGCCATAACAATACATTCTACAAAAATTGATTGATTTGATGTATTTTTCATTTATTTCATCTCTTCTCGGCGCATTCAGCCAAGATATAAATCCATTCTACTCTTCGAAATTTTGAAATAAGTTTTATAGAGTTGGCTATTCTGGCACACCTTAGACGTCATCAAAATGGAGGTTTCGCCGTAACCCTGTCAATATTATATATATAATAACCCTGATAGGGAACTTGAAATTTGGTATGCTTTAGTGCTAGATCCCGTCCGTTCCACTCAAAATATTTTTAGTCCGACGGCTATACAGGTTCTGCCAAAAGTTTGAATAAACTTTTTTATTTTGAGTGGAAACCTATGTTTTTTTCATACGGTTTGATTGGTTTTCTTATTCTGAGTTTAGACAACCTGAGTTATAACAACTTTTCTGTTACAGTTTTCGAGATATGTCGATTTTTCTATACTCTGTTTTCTACTGTGAGAGAGTGATAAATCATTATTGAACTGTAAAACCTAGACGTCTAGGTTAAATCTGAGGTTGGTGTCATTGGATAGCTTATGAAAAACTAAGATAGGAATGTGCAAGTAGATATAGAACATCATTTATAAAACATATCTAGAATTTTCCGGAGAACCCAAAAATGCAATAATATATTGGGTCCCATCAGAAAAAACAAAAGTTTATATCAGAACTTCTTAATGCGACGTTCAATTGTTTTTCTATTTACATTTCCTGGCGGTTCAGAAAAAATGCTACAACTTTCCTAATTCAACTATTTTTCTAGCTCTTCAAATCAGGAACATATCTATTTTTCCAAATATAACCAATAACCCTGTAAAGTTGGTTCAAAGATATTTCGTACCAGTTAATTTATGATGGACAACGCTTAAGTATGCTCTGTAATTTCCTGGTCCAGGTAAAATAAAATAATAAATTCACAATAACCTACCTGATTATCTTTTCCTTACTTCAATAGTTTTTTTTTAACAAATAATATTATGTAGATATAAATCCGTCCCTGCGATAAGAGATAACAATATGGTAGGATTTGTTTCACAATTGGAGGGTTTTCTAAGAAAACGATTATAAGCTCAGGTAGAGGCACAGGTAGTGGCACAGGTAGTTTTCCTACCTGTGCCTCAATGTTTCAAAATTTGAAATGCTTAGTTACTTTACGGCAGTTGTTGCAAAAGTTCGTTTTTGAAAATGGCAAGTGTTTCTGAATTTGTTGCTGAGAAACGGATTAGCAAAAGTAAGCTTTATGAAAATGATAAAATTATTATTCTCAATGTGTTCAACTGTTCGCCACCAAAACTCAACATTTCGAGTTACGAAAATAGTTGAAATGACTGGAGTCGGACAGTCAATAATATACCGACTTGTGCACGGGAATAAACGCGGCCCCATCAAGTCACCAAAGAAGAACAGGAAGAAAATAAACTGTAATAAATGAGAATGTAAAGACTGCCATCAGAAAAATCATACACTCGTTGTACTTAAATACCTACCTTGAACAAAATAATGTCCCAAATGAAAAAGGATGATTTCATTCCACCCATGGGTACGAAGAAAGTGTGGAAAACTTTGAAGGAAATGAATTTTCGTTATGAAAAAATTCAAAACAGAAAATCACTTTTAATAAAGAAAGACGAAATCTGGAGACTATCATAAAGACATGAACGTTGATGTTTTTGAAGAATACTTCCAGAAAATGCTAGATCTTATTCCTCCTGGGTCTGTTATAGCCTCTCAAGAAAATCCGAAAAAATACCAACGTCTTCTTGCAAAAAAATTACATCATTCATTGGCTTACTTTTAATGAGATAAGATATGCTGAAAAAGGAACTACTGGAGATTGTGATGTTGAATGAACCTATTTGTACAAAATTTGTTGTCGTCGACGAAATTGCTTCAAAACGGAATACAACGGTACTTCGCCTTCCGTCATATCACTGTGAATTGAACTGAAGCAAGGATGTGGGCATAAGAGGCATAGCAACTAATCTCTTCAAAAGTTATATTTACAATAGAAAACAAAAGATCAAAGTGGGAAATCATATTGGCGGAGAAGAAAGTATTACATGTGGTGTGCCCCAGGGGACGGTGTTAGGACCAATCCTATTCAATATTTATTTAAACGACCTTTTTTTACAAGACATCAACTCAACATTCTGAGTTTTGCTGATGATACCGTGTTATTGTTCGAAGACAAAAACTGGTTTAATTTGAAACAGGACATGACCTAAAACAAATTAAGTTGTGGTTCGACTACAGGCTTTTATCTATCAACTTTGAGAAAACCTATTACCTACCATTTAGTAGTTATGACAACTCTTCACCAAAATATGACATCTATATTCTCTTGAAGTTATGGAATAGTGGCTAAAATTTAAAAATTAAGTTGTATTGTAAATAGTACATTTTTTATAAATAATAATATTTATTCCAATTTATTTATTCTCATATTATTATTACTTTTATATAAGTTTTCATCTACTTTGTATTAGAATAATTGATATCCCAATTATCTGCTATCTATATAATTATAATAATGTATAATTATTATTATACTTATAATTCTAAAAAAATACCTGTTGTTACGTCGCTGTCACATAAATTTCATTCAGAAAATTCCTCTTCCTATTGTTAAGCAAATTAAGGTGACTCTTATTCAGAATCGATTTGGAGTGTGTACGTCTTATATAACTGAAATACGGGATTTTAAAAAACTATCATTGCAAGTTCACAAAACAACCTTTAAGTTGTCCACCCTGTTTAACGGGTTCTGTCATTGCAAATTTATCACTCTCTCATATTAGGAAACAGAGTATAGTAGTTTACGCTGAAAATTGTATCTCGCAAACCATTCAAAATTAGGACACCAAATCCGTTATGAAACATATATTCAAAATGAAAATGTTATTTGATCTCCCAAGATAATTTTATTCTTAGTTATGCTTTTGTTTCATTTCATCTGTAAGTACCCTGTATATCGATAAAAATCATATATCTTCTAGTACACACCATACGTGAAGACATTTTTTCTGCGTGTCGCCCCCTAGACCTCCTCATGTTTCACACGAATTGATTCCATTCTGGCCGGCATGCCGCTCAATCTCAATTAATAACATTATCTTGCACCGTTACGGAAGGCTGAGAGGTATTTTATATTTTCGATAACCATGCCCACTTCATAGGTCAATAACATCGATACCACCGCAGACGATCTCCATAGAAATGTTCATCTGCTTTTCCTGAATTCATTTTCGTACGTTAATTATTTCAAGTAATTAATTTTTGTAAATTATATCGCAAGAATCACATATTTTTTCTAATTTTGACATTTAAAGTGACACTTTTCAAAACTCGTTGAAATTATCAAAGGTTTTAGTTTTCATCACCAGTTGCGAAAAGTAAAATTTTTCGCAACTGGTGATGAAATAGTATATTATTCAACGAGCGAGAAATGTGGCCATTACTCGTGAGAATGAAGTTTGTCGTCATTCGAGCGAGTAATGGCTATTTCTCGCGAGCAGAATACTATACTTTTTCTGCGACTTATATCAGGACTATTCGAAAATAAGATTCATTTGTGAAGGAAATCCTGAAAGAGTGTAATTCATCTAATTGCATAATAGGAAGTTTTTATTGAATGAAAAAATCCATAATTATATTTCGAAAAACTTAATAACATAAACAGAATCATTTTTTGTTAATGAAATTAATAGTGAAATTGGAACAGTTGGAATTCATAACTGAAGGTATCGAGGATTCTATATCCAAATTCACATTTCCATTTTTCTGTGCAATAAATGTTTGTGAGATGTTGCTGGTACTGGTAGACGGTTTCATTGAACCCAAGATTTTTTCTGCAGTATTCATTTTATTTTTCATCGAATCATCTATGTATCCTTCCGCCACAGATGTTGACTTCCACCCTCCCTGCCTCTTCAAAGAAGTGATGTCTCCACCCGCATCCACTAGCAGGGTGGCCAGTATATAGTTCTGGATTTGGAAGTTTCAAAAATGATGCGATTTGTTTTCCCATGGCTCCGAATTTATTTATTTCAATTCTTTGATTGGTGCATTTACCTTTCTGATAATTCAAAAAAAATTAATCGTTAATATATTACTCGGTCGTAGCGTGATATATTTAAAACAAATATGGCGAAAAGGCTCAGTTATGGTGAACTTCCGAATAATTTTCGTTTTGGTGTTTGGTATGGTGACTAATATAGCCGATCCAAGATCTTCCAACTCCCCTATTTTCTTAGAGTGCAATTCATTCGCACGACAGGCTCCCATGATTCCCATGATCAGTGCAACCGAAAAAAAAGATACATACAAAATATTTCCAATTTTCGTTATTTTATTCAATTTCAAACACTTTGATGAATGTTATAGTCCATCCAATATCAATTGCAGAAGCTGTTTCTATAGGGAGCGAATAAAAGCTCACTTCGCTAACACGAGCGTATATGCGAAGAAACTGAACGAAAAATAATCTGTACTACTCGTAAACATTTGCCGTCGGCATATGGTAGATCAAAAGAGCCGCAGTCAACGTGGACCTGAGCGTCAGCTGTCGCTTTTCTACAACCGATTCGTTTGGGCCAATCGTCGGACATCGATGCTTGTATAGGCGTGTCTATACGATGGAAGGTCATAAATCACGCGTTATAATTGTGTTTTAGTAGCTCTGAAAGATTAAAAACCAGTAGCGTCTGTGGTCTTAGTGTGTGCCGATCGAAATACGTTTTAGGATATTCTAGTAACCTACATCAAACAATGAAAAGAATTATTTTTCTTTCTTAATGTATTTGTATAAATAAAAGCTTGTCTTTAATTTTTTTTTATTTTTCATTATTTATGAAGTATTTTTGAAATCTTAAAATATCTAAATGAAATTAGTTATCTCCGCCACTGCTGCTCACAGGATTTCGCCGCAAGACTTTTCTATGCTTCTGCAATTGATGTTGGAAAAACTATAAAATCAGTGTTTGGAAAAAAAGAACCTCCAGTCCAGAGCTTGAGCTATGTGCTACCGAGGTGCTTGCAAATTAAAGTGATATGAAGCTATTCAAGTTCCTAACTAGGTTCTCTCATTTTGTTAAGTGAACTTTTGAAAAAATATCAATTTCTTACCTATGTCGCAAGATATATTTCGTCAGGTGCTTTGTTTATGAATGAATTTATTTCATCTGGGGTGAATGTTTGATCCTTTCTCGGTATATAACCATCGGATTTGCGTTTCAAAAACGCACGTAATTTTGAATAACGTTCTATGTTGACGTCGTGGTTGATTAGGATGGTACTTCTTAACATTGAATATTGTGTCCAAAGCGAGGACGATTTATATTTTTCAGCTAATTGGGAAAAATATGATAGAAGTAAATTTTCCGAAAACGAATTCACATTATTTTTCTTTCGCCAATCCATGAAAATTGCAAATATCGTCTCATATTTTTTTCTGGATTTATTTGGTAATAGATTTGAAGATGTTATTTTCGCCGCACTACAAATTTCTGGTGGGGTACACTCGTTGTCACTTTTCGAATCCATCTTTTTCTTCTTGTTTTTCGTTAGAAACTATAATATTTCACAAAACAAACTATCAATTCAATGATTATGACGTTTGAGAACAAGTTTGAAGTTGTAAAATTCTTAAGGCATACTTGCGAATGGAAACAATTCAAACACAACTAACTGCACAGTAATGTATATGCTCATCTGTGAGTGGCATCAAAGTGTTGAGTAATGAATCTGGTTCAACTTTGATTGGTTCGAACCTGTTGAGTAATGGATCATTACCTACTCGGGGACGAAACTAGAGTTCAATACTTATCAAGAAATGGTCATATAAATGACGCTTTTTTCAATAGTCATAAAAAAAGTGAATTTCACCACCAGTTGCAAAAAATACAGAAATAAAATTTGTTATAATTTTGAGGCTATTCAATACATAAATATCCACGGTAAAAACTAATTATAAATATTAATAACAATTTGTACAATTGGTGATATTGACCTCAGCTGACAACGTAGTTTGCTATGTAGCATTAATTTCCGTTTTTTCCATGGAAGTCCCTCCAAGGATGGGAACAGGCTTTTAACGCACTAAAAAGTAAAGAATAATTTTAATATTCAATGACTATGCCAAAAAGCGTGGGATGCTTTGTCGAAATCAATTAAAATAGTCCAAGATCCCATAGCCGGCAAACCTACGTGAGTAGTGTGATATGTAGTTAAGAACGTATGCATACTTGCTAGCTCGAAAGAGGGGCCCTTTTAGGGTAGCAGGTATAGAAGTACATAGAAAACTTTCTCATGTTGAAGTATCGTAATGCGTTTGACAATTAATATTGTCCAGTTGGCTAAGCGGTCAAAGGCGCAAGATCTAAGCTCTGATATAAAAAACTGGCGAGGGTTCAAATCCCCACGCATGACGATTTTTTTCAATTTTTCCCACCGACATTGTGAAATGATTTTTTTTAATTTGAATATTCATCCCAAAACTAAATTATTCCTCAATTTCAAGTTAGCAAGTACGCATAAGTTCTCAACTACAATATCACACTATTCATACTTGAAATTTCAGCTTTGCTGAAATGAGGTAGGTTTGCCAGCTGTGGGATCTTACTCTAAAAGTATTATGTTTCTCAAAGAAACGTAACCAAAAAGTACCCCATGCTTTTCGGTATAATCGTTGAATATTAAAATTATTTTTCAATTTTTAGTGCGTTAAAACCAGCTTCTTCAGTTTTTTTATTTATATATATTTTATATTTTAACTTGAATTAAAAAAGATCACATATAAAAATTAGAAAAAATATTGTGTGAAACACGTTAGGAAACCCTATTTTCCGTAACTCGATTCGCTCGTTCCGCAGAAATTCACTCATTACGAAAAATAGTGCTTCACCCAACTGGTTGGACGAATAACTATCACGCAATTAGAGTCTGAGGACCAACCTCACCTGTACGGGAGATAAAATGCCTCCAACTGTTAGGGAGTCTATGTCCATCGCCGAGAGTATTGAGACAATTGGGGCGCTTCTCTATCTCAAGGGCTTCCCGTATTATTCTGGTTTATAGAGTGTTCTCGGTTTTGATGTTTTTGAAACCCATTACGTGGCCTGTTTCTTCATGATGTTAAGAGGGTGCGGAGGGAGAGACTGCTTGTCGGACTGCAAGTTCATGTTCGTAAACTCTGCTAGTTACTCTCCTGTTAGTTTGGCCAATATAAGTATTCCATACCACTCCGAATTTGGTTATTGGTCGTCAAAATTGTTTCGATTTCCTGTTTCTTCAGTACTTTGCTGATTTTATCTGTGATATTTTGATAAATTTTCACTATTCTCCACCAAGCTTTATATTTCTGCGTTTCCTTTTTCTGAAATTGATTTTTATCGAGCACCACAAGAAATTGAAGGATCTGATGTTTTTTAGAGCGCATATCGTTCGTCCTCCTGGATATATAGGAAATTATCTAGGATTTTTTTTCCTGCGATTATTGAGATTCGACTGAAACCGACAACAAATGAGTATAATAAAAACAAGCGTATCACAATAGGGATTCATTCGAAAGCTATTAAAAAACCAATCAAATCGATTTCACGCCCACTTTGTTTTCAGGACGTTTCATCAATTGTATGCAAATCTATAATCGCATCGGTGTCAAATTATAACTGAACATACGGGAGTCGATTTGAAATTTCCGAGTGCTTTCGGTTTTCGACTGGTTTGCATCAAAACTATTGTTATCGATTGACATATCGTTTTCGAATCTTTTAGAAGTCAAATTGGCGACACATCATGTTATATTAGATATAAGTTATATTAATCGGTTTCTAAAGAACCACTTGAATTTGGGGTAGATTAGAAATTATAATATTACATATAATATTGAGGAGGTTTGTTAGGATTTAGATCCATTTTGTTGAAAAAAACTATTGTTTCCTTGCCAACGTTTCGAATTTTAATAAATTCATCTTCAGGGCTCTGTAACAGTGAGTTTTTGTAAGTTGAAGGGGTTAAGAAATAGTAAAATAAAGAAACATTCAACCACAAGAATTGGAACATTTCACAGTAAAATAGATCAATAAAAAAAGAAAGACTCACCAAAAATTCGTCCGAAATGGATGTAAATAAAAATAATACTTGAACAGACATTCTAGATACCAACGAAAAACACTTTCACAGGAAAACAGGTTTAACATCTAGTACGAGACAAACGAATACTGAGATAAAATTAAAAAAAATATCCGTGATGGAGAAAAATAATTGTGGTAAAAGTCGATAACAAATCATTTAGGAATCTGACTTATCAAGTTGAAATAGAACATGTTGAATCCTTCTATGTCTCCTGATATTGACGGTGTCTTGGTGGACAATTTCGATCATTTCGCTTGGAAGCCTTTTTGACAGGTTTTTTTTTTTTATCAGGATGATGGGGTTTTCGAAATCAAAGGAATGACCATTTTCTCTAGTATGTTCTACTAGAGCAGTGGGATTTTGGGCATTGAGTTTTTTGTGTCCCTATCGTGTTTAGATATGCCATTTTTTAAATATCGGCCTGTTTGGCCAACGTAGCATTTTGTACATTTATAACAGTTGATTTTATAAACGACATTTGATTGTAAATTGGTATGGGTTTTCGTTTTTTGGCGTGAATAAAACTTTTTGCTAACAGTGTTGTCATTTGAAAATGCCATCTTGGAATTTTCTTCGTTCCACGTTTTTGCAAGTTATTTAGAGATATTTTTCACATGCGGTATTTTGTTATATTTTATAGTCAAATTATTGGTTTTGTTAGAAGGTTTGTTATCCTGGAGAATTTTTTTTATTAGTAATGGAGGATATTTGTTTTTAATAGAAATTTTTTCATTTGTTCAAGATTTTTTTATGATATTCTGGGATCTACTTTCAACACGTTGTCAGGAGTTTTAATGACAGTGGTGTCTAGAATAGCTCAGGCATTTTTTTTCTCTATAGTAAACTTCAATCGTGAGTGGAAATTCTGGAAAACGTCCAGAATCTCAGATTTATTGTTTTCAGGAATTGCTGTGGAAATGTCGTCAACATATCTTTTGAAGAAGGGGACAGAGAAATATAGTTTGTCTAAGCATTGTTGTTGTAGTTCTGACATAATGAGATCAGCACAGATAGGTGACATGCAATTACCCATTCCTAAACCATATATCTGTTGGTAAAAAATTCCATCATAATTAAAGTAACTGAAATCTATACAGAATTCAAAAACGTTAATGAAAGTATCTGGGCACAACGTGGTGAATTCAGAAATTGTATTCCAACGTTTTTTGAAAATTTTTATATTAGGTTAACTGGAATGTTGGTGAAAATGGATGTTACATATAAAGAAATAAGTATGCAATTTTCAGGAATTGTTTTGTCACGTATGAAATTGGAAGAGTAATTAACATGATATTCGTCTTTTTCAAATCCATGTTTTAATATTCCACTAAGCCATTCAGACAGCTCCCAGACAGCACGGAGTATTCCAAGAATATTCTCTAAGTATGCGAAAAGAGAAGAGTATATTCCAAATGTACATGGAATATTCCTAGAATATTCACTTACCTCTAGCTTATTCCAGGAATATTCCAATATGCATATTCCTGGAGTATTCTCGGGAGAATGTACTACGAATATTCTCGTGAGAATACTCCTGTATTAATATTCATAGGATATTCCTGTGTAAATGTTCATGGAATAATCATGTATGAATATTCATAGAATAATCAGAATTGAATATTCTGTATTGTATATTCACGGAATATTCTCCCTCATTTATATGGAATGAACATTTTCGAGTTCAAAATATGGGAAACGTATGAGAAAAAGTGCGAATAGATGTATTTGATTTGCAAACAGAGTTTTTGTTCAGACAAACTGACAAAAATACACTAATGTACGACCAATCAAAACCATTCCGCGCACGTCAGCGTCTGTCGTTCATCCGGTAGTCGTAGCTTAACCCGATGGCAGAGCTGTAAAGTTGAATACATTTTGAATTGACATTTGACATCTTTTGTTTTTTTTACTGGTATGGGTTACTTATGCATATTTGTATGTGAAACTACTGAGTTTGGAATTGAAACAGATATTCTTAATAATTACCACAGTGTAGTGAATACACTTCTATGTTACCATTCATTTCATTCCATAAAAATTTCATTTGTATATCACTGATCATTTCATTTTCAAGGCGTTTTCTACAAAATGCCTAAAAAAAAAGAAGCAGTGCTTGGTATAAGGAAGTACACCAGGAAACTCAAAATATTCTTAATGCAATTATTACACAAACTCCGTCACAGCATGCAAAAGGACAGTTAAGTAATCAAGTTGAAACTATTAGTGATAGAATGGATTCAAGTTTTTCTGATTCAGATAGCAGTAGTTCGATCTTGCAATTATTGTTTTTCAGAGATATCCCCGTAGTGACAGAAGAAATGGGATAATAAAATATGTGTATTTTTTTTTTTCAAGACCTTCAACTGCTGTGGTTATTGGCCGATGGGTTCACAATTCGAGATATATGCCAATTTCTCGTATGAAGCTAAGGGTCTTCTGTGTCGCATTTCTGTCGTTGGCTAGAAATTCTTTAAGGTCATTTGTTTTTCCTATCCTTTGTCTTTGTTCTCGAAACTCTTCGCATCTGAGTATCAAATGCTCAACAGTCTTTCTCCTTTGACAAAATTCACATCTGGGTTGTCGTTCGCCACTAAGCATAAAGCTATTCGTTAGCCTGGTATGACCAAGACGGAGGCGCGTTATAACAGCTTGTTCTCTCCTGGATTCAAATGGTGAGTATTGCCATGGTTTCACTGATGGTTTTACAGCTCTAAGCTTGGCCTCTGATCTATTTCATTCTATTTGCCATTTTTCCGATACCATTTCTTTCAAATGTATCTTTAGGTCATCCGGTCTAACGGGAATGTCATCAATTTGTTCTTTGTTCGCTGCTTCTCTTGCAACTCGGTCTACCATTTCATTTCCTGCGATGCCAATATGGCTGGGTATCCATATGAATTTTGGTGATTTTTCCTCAGTCCTTAACTATTTTATGCGAGAGAGAATTATCTGGATAAGAGGTTCTTTACTGAAGGGTTTCTCCAGTGCTTGTAGAGAGGATAATGAATCAGTACATATAAGGAAGTTGTTTCCAGGCGCAAGTTCTATATACCATGAGGCTTGTAGGATGGCATAGAGTTCCGTAGTGAAGCTCCAGGAATGGCTATTTCCCGAGCATGTAAAAGCAGCTCCCGCCCCTGCCTCTGTTTTTGATCCGTCTGTATATATTATGTGACTTTCTGGATACCCGTTTCTCATCCTGAGGAATTCTTTTATAATAAGGCTTGGGTTCATTTCTTTTTTTTTTTAATTCAGTTAGTTGTAGTTCCATTTCAGGGAATATGTGTTATTATTATTATAACTATATAGAAATAGACCTGTTCAAATTCATGTTGTTTTATTTCATTGTAGGGAAATGGTGCGCAGTCTGCTGAAATCAAATGGTTTTCCAATCCACAAATACTCTGAGGAAAACAATTACGAATGTAAGCAAATACATTCCTTAAATTGTCAGGCCATTCAAGATTTTATATTTTTCTTTATTTTCCTAATTTCTGAAATTTCAGGGTAATGGTTATTTTGTTCTGAAAACCCTTCAGGATATTTAGGGAATATTACTATCATATTCCAGAATTACTTTGAATATTCTCGGAATATTCATGGAATATGTTCATGGAATATGTTCATGGAATATTCTAGGATTATCCTTTCTGGAATAGTCATGGAATATTGTAGGTATATTCTGGATATACAAGGAATATTCCCAGAGGATATTCCAGGACTATTTTTTCTGGAATATTCATGGAATATTCTGGGAATATTCTGGATATTCCGGGAATATTCCTCATGGAATTTTCAAAAAATATCTAAAATTTTCCCCACCAGCACATTCTAGGAATATTCCAAAAAAGATTGGTATATCCCTGGCACATTTAAGAATATTCCAATATCCCAAAAATAATATTCTATGAATATTCATGGAATATCCAGTGCTGTCTGGGCTTATAGATAGGGAAACCTATAAAACTGACAATTGGTCCCAAAGGTGTATTTCCTTTGTGTTTTTTGGGTGAAAAATACATTTTAGGAAACACACCATTTTCAGTTGTTCAACTCCTATACAAACCAGGAACTTGTTTGACAAGTCAGCGAAAACAGGTATACAAATTTCTCTAGAATTTTTTTTTAAAACGTTTTTCCTGAAGCGGAGGAAGATTTCTCAGTTATCCAAAGTTCCTGGTTCTGGAAAATATTATTTTTACTATAATGGATTTCACCAATTGGAAAAATCAAGTTCTTTTACGCTGGCCCTCGTAGCAGCATTGACGAAGCATTATTCAAATTCACAGACTGACCTCAAAAAAATGAGACGAATAATTCTCTCATCGGCGATTCGGACGAGTTCAATGTCAAAAGTATAGATGTCAACTCTGCCGAAAACAACAAAAGAACTCACATTGTAATAACAGTACTCTTAACAATTGCCCGTGTGTTTCTTTTGTCTCCATACATAATGAATTATCTATTGAAAATCCGAACTATTGGTTCCAGGAGAAGTCGAAAACTGCAAATCATCCTGTACACAAATCACTTATAATTGATTCCATAAACATAGTATTTCACATAATCAACTCTTGCAAGCATCTGGCGCAGCTCCGCTTGGAAAAATAATTAAACTTTGAAAAAAGTGGATACACGTTAGTAGACGAAGCCGTGTATACTGATCTGATTAAAATCGGTAAACATTACGAAAATTTGTATACAAAAACAAATATATGTAATTCTCCTATATAGATTGGCTCGATGTTAATGACCTATTGAACAGAGGTGCATCCGGAGGAAAATGAGAAGGGATTAATGGAAATAATTCGTGACTATTATAGACAACTTTTCTGGATTTGGAACGGATTTCGACGAAAAATAATTTTATAACCTCGAATATGTTTAAAGATTGATTTTTTAAAATATGAACAGGATGTACATAAAATCAGATGTGGAATCATCTGCGACTGAAAGATAAACTTTAGTCACTATCTTCCATCGTCAATGTAACCTCTTGTGGGGTATTCATGTTGAAAAGGGAAACATTCTCAATTGAATATTGAATAGAAAGATTTTTCTGTGAATTGAAAAATCCACGATGAAAATGAAGTTATTTTTTGTGAATGCTTAACAGAAAACAACTACTTCCCCGGCTAAAGCCACGCTGGACATTGAACTACATCTGCTAGATATTCTGAAAAGACCCTAACTAAAAAGGACAAATCTGAACTTGAAAATTTGCATTTTTATTCAGATAGTTATTTGATTTTATATTCAATATTCAATTGAGAATGTTTCCCTTTTCAACATGTTTAAAGATATTGTAGTGGACGCGAAAAGTCATACAGTGCTTCTCAAAAGTCCCCTCCCCTCCCCCCCTCTTATTTTTGGAACGATTATACATAAACAAGTGAAATTTGGAAACTGAATAATAAAGGTTGTAAACTTCCCTACTAGTGATGATAGATGACGAAATCGTCAAAGATGACGTCACAAGGCCATTGTGACCAATAATTTTAAATGGAACCCTACGGCAAGCGACACCTCTTTTAAAAGGTATCGAAAAAACCTATTCAATGATACTAATTTTGTTTGTATTTATGGCAGTTTTAATGGCTCATTAGTCAACATTGAAATTTAAATTCCATTCAGTATGATATTAATTACAGATTTAAGAATCAGTATCTACTTGAAGAAATTGCTCGAAGTGACCTCCATTTACTTTCTGACAGTGAAATATCCTATTTTTAAACTCTTCTCGTACTGTTGCAAATGTGTCTGCGGAAACAGCTTCACATTCTGCAACAATACGTTGTTTTAAAACGTCAATATTGTCAGGTTCAGTGGCGTAAACCTTCGATTCAAGGTACCCCCACAGCAAAAAATCCAAAGGTGTGAGGTCTGGTGATCGAGCTGGCCATTCCGTTAAACCTCGTCGTCCAATCCATCTACAACGATACTCCTCATCCAAATACCGTCTTACTGCACCGTAATAGTGTGGAGGAGCACCATCCTGTTGGAATGGTATTTCCAAATTGCCGAATTCATCTGGATTATTTCCCAAAATTTCAAGGATTGACGGTTCTATTGCGTTTTGCAACAGCTCCAGATAAACCTCACCAGTTAAATGAGTATTTAAAATGAGAGGCCCAACGATGTGGTTTCCCAGGATACCTGCCCAAACATTCACCTTCTGGGGAAATTGGGTATGTGTTTTACGAAACAGGTGAGGATTTGCGTCACTGCAATACCTCACATTTTGTGTATTTACATTTCCATTTAGATAGAAAGTACTTTCGCTACTAAAACAAATTGTTTTGAGATAGTCTGGCTGTTGGTTGATTTTAGTTTCCATATTTTCACAAAATGCTAGTCTTCGGTCTGGGTCGTCGTCTGAGAGTTGATGAACCATTTTCAATTTGTATGGATGAAATTTGTTTTTTTTTTCAACACCCTGTGTACTGTACTTCGACTGATTTCACAGGTAGATGCAACGTGAGTTGTTGAAGAAGTAGGATCAACTATTACTTCTGCCAGTCTATCAATTTTTTTCTCATCAGAAATTTGTGGTCTGCCATATCGTTTCGCATCATTAATACTACCCGTTGTTCCAAACTTACGAGGAAGCCCCCTTGAATGAGTCCTCGAAACGGGGCGATCGGGAAACCTCTCATTAAAAATGCGTTCTGCTGCATTAATATTTTGTCCAGTTTCACCAAGAATTAGGATCGCTGCTACTTTATCACCTAAAGCACGTACAATTCCGCTTCTTGAAGCACTTAAACGTTCGGCTCACAACAGTTCAATACATTATTAAAATGTACAAAAATATTAAAAGTACCAAAAGCTGCTAAAACAGTTGAACGTTCGATCAACAATACACAAATTATTAAATGTACAAAAACTTGGACAATTACAAAAACGTCGAATTAGGGAGACTAACAAAAACGTCAGCTTATTTGACAACTATCCAGAGGCGGAGCTTGAATTTGGAATTTTAGTATTAACTGATTCAATTCATCACAGCTTTGCGTTTTCTAAAAGCGAGTTGCCAAAACTGCCATAAACACAAACAAAATTAGTATCATTGAATAGGTTTTTTCGATACCTTTTAAAAGAGGTGTCGCTTGCCGTAGGGTTCCATTTGAAATTATTGGTCACAAAGGCCTTGTGACGTCAACTTTGACGATTTCGTCAACAATCATCACTAGTAGGGAAGCTCACAACCTTTTATATTCAGTTTCCAAATTTCACTTGTTTATGTATAATCGTTCCAAAAATAAGAGGGGGGGAGGGGACTTTTGAGAAGCACTGTATACTTACTTATTTTTCATGTGTGAATTTCAAAGATGATCGATATAAGAAACTGTTGATTTAAAAAACGGCATATATAATTTTTTATTTTTTTTTGGCTTAGGAAAAATTTTCTATGTGAAACTTTTACCCCTCATTCGATAAAAATTACCCCTATTGAGCAACAGTTTATTTCTCGAAGAGAACCGGTAATAGGAAAACTATTTTCCATGAGAGTTATATTACTGAAGTGGGGGCGTACTATCGAAAGAATTTTTTATCGTAATGAGTTAAAACTACCCCCTTAGGCCAGTCAATACAGATTTTTTCGTGTTAAAAATAGTACCAGTAAACCGACTGTGCCATCATACTAGAGATGGTCTGTAGCTATATTATGTAATGTTTCCTACTAGCAACTATAATTGCTTGATTTGTTATAAACATTTAGGAGCAAAAAAATGCGTTTTTTTATATTTTCGCAACCAATCTCGAACTGTAGAGTATTAGAATGCGAAAAACATGAGCCCTGTTCAACTTGATCTGATAAATACCGATGAAAAAGTGGAAAAAGTTTCTAACACTGCCATTTTTCAGTGCAGTGCAGGCTCTCCGCGACATAGTAGTGATTGATGTACTTCATGTATAAAAAACTCAAGCGCTGCCGGATCATTATTCTAAAATAATTATATCTCTCGTTTTGATCTCAAAATTGAAGTTATGAATCGACAAGCGATTTACCCCAATTTCCTCATAATTTTTCGACAAATAATTAGTGCATTACGATTGTTATCCATCCGATTTTCGAATCGAAACCATCAATGAATTCGTCGTGAAAATAAGAATACAGGGATTGTGTGTCTGAAAGATGTCACGTGAACAAAAATACTTTTTTCACAATTAGTGGTTTTGGAAATATCAAACCGCCATAGGAGAAAAAAACTGTCAAATAATATTTTGTACCCATTATTCATGTCCATCAGATTGGTTGAAGTGGGCCCAACGCACTCTAGATGCAAAAATTAAACATGCTTCTGAAAAATAAATGTACCAATTTTTCGTCTTTAGACTATGTGATTGTACTCAGAATCTTCCCTAGAAAAAAAAATATACAGGATGATCCATCTGAAACTCCCAGGTTGAGGTCGTGATGACGTGACAAACTATAATATCTAACATAGCCAAAATTGTAGAAAAAATTATGAGAAACCGGCTAATAAACTTTTTGAACAAAAACAGAGTATTGAGTGACAGACAGTATGGCTTCAGAGAAGAAAAGTCGACCGGTGATGCAATTTTAAAATTCAACTCATGAAGAGTTATCTTTTTGATAGAAAACAAAAAGTTTGCATTGAAGATACCAACAGTGAAACTAGAACAGTTAAGTACGGAGTCCCGCAAGGAACTGTACTAGGCCCTATTTTATTCACGATATATATATATATATATATATATATATATATATATCTACTTCAGTTAAACACTAAAGGCACAATTCTGAGTTACGCTGATGATACAGCAATATTTTATAAAAACATATTGTGGGACTTATTGGAAGAAGAAGAGGAACAAGACATGAGGGACATAAAAAATGGTTCGAATATAACCTACTCACTTTGATTGTTGAGAAAACCAAATATATTCCCTTCTCTTCATATACTACAGGCTTACCTAACCTAGGACCATTAATTTCAAGTGACTCAGTAAATATTCCAAGCTGCGAAACCATCAAGTATTTGGAAATAATTATTGACAGGTATCTCCGTTGGGATATTCATATTAATAGCTTAGTTAACAAAGTCAGAAGATAACAACCAAATGTAGGCAATTGAGAGAGCATTTGGACATTACTCATTTAAAAATTGTTTGCAAAGCTTGTTGAAATATGGTATTTTAGGCTGGGGCGGAGTCACAGACAACCACCTAAATAAAGTACACGTTGTTCAAAAATGGATTTTGAGAATAATCTTCAACAAAGGTATCAGATAACCCAGCGATGCACTCTATGAAAACAGTCGAATATATGATACCAAGCAGTTATTCGCATATAAAATTTGGATGAATATACATTAAAGAAAGATACCAATACAGCCCATCAATCACGGATATAACACTAGGAATACAGTTTTCAAAACGGCCCTGAACAAATGTGATAAGGCTACGGGGCCTGTGGCTCAGTGGCACCAGCGTCGGTCTTGTGTCAACTGTTTCCACCTGGCGCGGGTTCGATTCCCGCAGCTGGTGAAAAAATTTTTCAAGGTCCCAAGAGTGGTTTCGGATCCCACTATAGAAGGTAAGGTCCCCGTGATCTTAACTCGTACCAGTTTTCATTCACTTCTGAGGGTTGGTCAAACAACTAAGAAAGCGGTTAAAAACAATTTATAGACCAGCACAGCTGCCAGTACAAACGAATAATTAGTTAAGTTCCAAATTATATAATTATCTTCCCAAATACTTAAAGAATTTAAGAAAATTTCTTCAATATAAGAACGCTGTTAAAGAATGGATGTTGACAGAATACCATAACATGATAGATACATATTTAAGAATTTCATTCTTATTCGAGATTGAATATAGAGATGAGAATAATATAGAAATGCTATTAATAAAAGCTACAAGAAATAGTTTATAACTCTACCCGAGATATGACTTACCCGATATACGACTATAACCCCCTTGATATTTACCTAGAAGAAATAGCTTATAACACTACCCGAGATATGACTTACACGATATACGACTATTACCCCCTTGATATTTACCCACCCTATATGTGAGATTACCTACCCGAATTATGAAAATTCCCCTTCAAGATGTAATACCCTATATAAGAGATATGTATACAATAATTATAGATTGAAATTTTTGTAACGTTACATATTGTGTTACTACAAAACTAACTTTGATTAATTTAAACATGTTCAAACTCTACTGTGAGTACCACGTACAAGCCGACCCCTTAAATCAGCTTCTGTGGAAATGAACACTTCATTTACAGACAAATTGTACAAAACTTTACCGAGTGGGCCAAATTGGACACTTTTGGAGGGAAAGTCCTGTTTTCAAACTAGATAGATGAAAACTGATGGTCAATTTTTATGACAAACCTTAATGGTGAAAACCGCATATCGATATCTATCATCGTTTCTGAGTTACAGCATGTTTTTCGAAAATGTGCATTTTCGAAAAGTTGCTGTAACATTTTTCCTATCAAAAATTCTTTGTTTCTATGAAAACATTTCTGAACCACTTTTTTACATTGAATTCAATGGTGTGAGTCATTTATTTTTTCAAATCATAAATCAATAGTTATTGATGGAAAAATGATTTTTTTAAACGAGACAACCTGTATATTCCTGCATATTTCAATAGAACTTGAAATTACCATTTCAAAAATGTAGTACACTTGATGTTTGGCTAGAGTCACCTTTGAAATGTAGAGCTTTTAGGTTTTTCCATGTAGACTTTGAAAAGCACACTTTGAACAAGTAGGCTTTGGACGACGCGGCGATAGATCAGAATGCAAATACTGGTAGCTGTCAAATTTTGATTTAAGCAATAAAGACGCTCCTCAATTCCTCAATTCACTAATTCGAGCCATACAGGACCAGAAGAGTTCATAAACTCAGACCAGGAGATTTTGAACGCCGTATGGATTTTTGCCAGTGGTTTCTGGAAAATTGTAACCAAGTGCTTGATTTTTTGTTGAATTGTATTTGGACAGACGAAGCTTATGCGAGCAGTGCCGGCATTTTCAACCGCTACAATTCTTATACTTGGGCACAACAAAATCCTCATTCTATTGTGGAGCAGAGAAGTCATGGAAGATTTGGGTTTAGTGTATGGGCAGGTGTTTTTAGGGGTAGAATTATCGGCCCGTCCATTTATAATAGCAGTCTCACATCTCAGAGGTATTTAGAAATGTTAAGGCAATAAATTGAACCCCTTGTTGATAATTGCCGCTAATGGAGCTCAGGAAAATATATTTTCAGCAAGACGGGGCTTCGCCTCACAACACTGCAATTGTCAACATTTTTTTAGCTGCAAATTTTGGCAATAATAAGATAGCCAACCAAGGACCCAACCGTTGGCCGGCCAGGTCCGGACCTAACGCCTATGGACTTTCACCTCTGGGGAAGTTCAAGAGATTTTATTTTTAAATTGCCGACCAACTCTAGACACGAATTGGAAGCGGCAGTGATGCAAAGTTTTGCTTTTATCACTCCCATTGAACTAATTAATTTGGCAAGAAGTGTTCAAAAAAGGTGCTGCCTGTGTGTAGGAAAAGGTGGTAGACATTTCGAACACCTCCTTCAATGAAATATTTTGTTCTTGTTTGTTCTTTATTATTATTATTGTTGGAGTTTCATTTATTAGTAGTAAATATAGTATAAATTGTTATTACTGCTGTGAACAGCTTTCTTAACATTCCTAGCTACTAGTGAACACTTGCTTTCTGTTTTATCGCCGCGTCGTCCAAAGCCTACTTGTTCACAATGTGGGTTTCAGAGTCTACATGAAAAAACCTAAAAGCTCTGCATTTCAAAGGTGAGTCTAGCAAAACATCAAGTGTGCTACATTCTGGGAATGGTGATTTCAAGCTCTATTGAAATATGAAAGAATATACAGGTTGTCTCATTTAATTTTTTTTTTCCATCAATAACTATTGATATATGATTTGAAAAAATAAATTACTCACACCATTGAATTCTACTTATAAAAGTGCTCTGGAAATGTTTTCATAGAATCAAATAATTTTTGACAGGAAAAAAGTTACAGCAACTTTCGAAAATGCACATTTTTGAAAAACATGTTGTAACTCAGAAACGATGATAGATATCGATATGCGGTTTTCATCATCAAGTTTGTCATAAAAATCTATCTAGTTTGAAAACAGGACATTCCCTTTAAAAGTGTCCAATTTGGCCCACTCGGACATATGCATGTATTTTGCTCTTGTGAATAAACATATGTTATTATTATTATTATGAAATATTGAAACTTCTTCCAATTTTCGAATCCAACACCCCTGGCAAGTTTGGATCTTGTACCCTCAGAACTCTGGAAACCATGGCTTGTCTAAAGAATACTTTGACACCTGGTATATAACTCGTCAGTATTTCTCTCTCTAGTTTTTTCCTAGGAGCAGCTAATTCTATGACAAACGAACAAGCCGCACATGTGATTGTCTTCCATCAGTCGGCGATGGTTTGTGAAATATGCCCTTTCCGCCATCGGGTTTTCTTTGAATTTCGATGTCAACCGCGAGTGAAGCAAAAACCGTTGAATATCGCCCTATAGTACTTGCTGAAACTGTGATGTGGAGGCATTATCTGACAGATAACACACCACCGACTGGATGAAAAAGCCAGTCAGCACGCGCTCTCCTCTCTTTAATCCCGCCAAATCCCCATCTGGTCCATGAATTATCCAGCTCGAGTTGGCTGTTTCTTTTAATTTCTGTCTCTAATACCCCGCCCGGCTCCCGTCCGCTTTGCTCGTGAATAAATTATGGAAAAACGGTGGGAAGTATGCGTGGGGTTTCCATCTCTGAGAACTGTAGCTAGTGGAAAGATTATTCTGCGTCCAAGAATCGTGGAAAAATGTATGATTTAGAATTTGTTGGATTAGATTAGCATGAAAGCTAACGCAGTGGCTTGATTTTTCAAGGGAGCCAGAGTTTCTTGAACCTCGCCCAGTATTTGTATGTCAAGACGTGAAGTTTCCCGTTAAGGATAGGAATATTAGTTTAAGTGTATGCTCTGTCGTCAGAAAGAACCCCGCACGAAAACATTTGGGAAAATTGCTCTCGGTCGAATTGGCTGAAATTTTATTATGTTATAGTAGGATGGGTCATTAGGAAAAAGTGTCAGTTCAAATGATTTTGTATGTTTAGTTGCTGAGATATAAGCGGCCAAAGTTCGTAAAAACGTCGTGTTGGGGTAGGATTGACAAAGAAAAAACATGTTTTTTTAGTCGAAATAAGACAACGTAAGGATGAAAATGTATTGATCGGAACTCATAAACATGTTCAATTATAATCTTATTGATGATAGTACATTAGGGTGTATACGGGGCATAGTCAAAAAAATCATTTTTTCGGATTTTTTTTCCAGCACTATTTCAAAACCAACAAGTTATATTTTGTTGAGATATCGTAGTTTCAGTCTATTGTAGGCGAAAAAACGTGTTTTGTTTCTAGATGACTTTCTCTGTTTGAAATATATATTTTTTTAATTTTCGAGTATACCCCTATACTGAAAACAATTGACAGATCGTTTTTGATTACAAAAAAAGGAATTAATTGCTACTGCCCATTGAATAAGAGATAGGGTAACATTTTGATGAACTCAAAAATTGTTCAATATTACCTTTCATTTAGATAAAGGGTGCGTTACATTTTTTTTCGGTCATATTCAATGTTTTTATTGAATATTTAGAAAACTGTTACGTTAATTTGGATCATATTTCACTCACAATATTTCAAAAATGTTGACTATCATATACGACAGTTTTATGAACTTTGTTTGTTGCGTTCCTAAGATATGCATTTTTGAAGTTTAAGGTATTACGATATACGGGGTAACCTATCGATTTAACAAAATTTTATGGAACCTTTCGATACATTCAATTATATTATAAAACTTTTCGAAATCAATTATTTGATAATATAAACAACACAAACCACACTCAACAACAATTTGGAACTCAACAGTATAGACTAAAAAAAATCGAATAATAAATAACGACTTCTAACATAAAAAGTCAATTGATATTATGGAAATTATAATATAACAAATTGAAATTGAAACTAATTAGTTATAAACAACATAATCTACAACTTACATAATGGAACTCTCAAAAAACAAATAATAACCAAAACCCACATTCAAATAAATTTGTTAATATTTCTCAATAGTTTATGGCTAGGGTACTACTTTATTGTTTCTATTTGAAATTGATATGCGTAATCCTGAACCTGGACTATTACGCTGCCGCATAGCGTACAGATTTAGGAATGCTATGAAGTATCAAATGTGGATATCCTTTAGTATTATTCCTGATGTTTTTTTTTTTTTTTTATGTTCTGGTTCCCACGAAAAGAGATATTCTGTAATGTTCAGAGAACATCGTGGGAACCAAGGGAAAGAAGGTAGGAGTTGGTGTTCTTCTTAAATTTCTGGAGGTTGTATGCCTCGGGGAACACCTCCCTAGGCAATGAGTTCCAAAGCCTCGCTGTTAGTTGGATGAACGAGTCTTTGGAAAGTGATGTTCTGCAGGTCTCCAGAGTGACCACGAAGGGGTGTGATGACTGAACTTGACGGGTTAGTCTCGAAGAGACTGCCAAAGCAGGAACGATTGTTGATATTTCAGAAGAGCATCGCCCATGAAAATATCTATAAAATAGAGACAAATCGCCAACTTTTCTACGGTGTTCCAGACAAGTGAGCGAGTTTGTAAGCGAGGCATCACCGACGAGACGAATTGCCCTTTTTTGGACAGAATCCAATAGCCTCAGGATATGTTTAGGTGCCGCACTCCAAATATGGGAACAGTATTCCAGGACAGGTCGGATCTGTGCCTTATAGATCATAAGCAGCTGAGTGGGGGTGAAATAGCTCTTGGCACGAAACAAAAAACCAAGTTTTTGGGATGCACTTTTGGCAATGGACCTCACGTGATTTTCCCAGGAAAGGTTATTGCTGATAGTAATACCAAGCATCGATATGGATGACTTCAGTGGTATGGTTACTCCTGACAAAGTTATGTTAGGCACAGTGAGATCGGCTTTTCTAGAGAAAAGACATGCTTGTGTTTTGTTTGCATTGAATTCTACCAAGTTATTAGATCTCCACTCGAGAATTGTCCATATTTATATTATTAACATTTCTTCCTCGTTCATTTCTGGTTTCACGGGCTGATATAGGGGCCCTGGAAGAGAAAGCGGTATGGAGGGTACTATCATCGGCAAAGCTGTGTACTGGACATGAAGTTGCTTTCAACAGGTCGTTGATGTGAAGTAGAAATAGTGTTGGTGCGAGAATAGATCCTTGCGGAACACCAGCATTTATGAGTAGAGTGTCAGATGAAACTCCATCGACCACTACATGGAGAGACCTGTTTGAGAGAGAACTAGCAAGCAGAGAACACAGCTGAGGGGGCAAGCCATAAGACGGAAGCTTGGCGAGGAGTCCCTGGTGCCAAACTCGATCGAACGCCTTGGAGATATCTAATGCCACAGCTAAAGTTTCTCCATACTTTTCAATAGATAGCTGCCATATATGTGAGACGTAAGCGAGCAGGTCACCAGTTGATCTCTGATGGCGGAAGCCATATTGCCTATCGTTGACAATTCCTGACTCTTCCAGATATTTCATGAGCTCGATGTTGATGGCTTCTTCCATGACCTTTGAAATAATAGATAGCAGTGCGATAGGTCTGTAGTTGCTAGGTAGGGCCTTTTTGCCTTTTTTAGGGACTGGCTGTACTCTTGCAATTTTCCAATTGGACGGAAATACCCCAAATTGTAAGAGTGGTTGAACAACTTGCAAAGAACAGGTGTTAGTTCGGGGCACATTTCTTGAGAACAATCGGCGGGATTCCGTCAGATCCACAGGCTTTGTTGGTGTTGAGACCCAGCAAAATCTTTCTGATAGTACGTTGGCGAAAGGTGATCTCGGGCATGTGACTGTCAATAGGTGTAATGTTCGGGGGTTGTTTTCCCGATGAATCCAGAGTGGAATTTCCAGCAAATAGGTGCGCAAAGATATTGGCTTTTCCTGGGCAGTCGTTGCTAGTGTTCCATCTTCTTTGGTTAGAGGAGGAAATGAGCTGGAAGTGAAGTTTCTTCCCACAGCTTTGGCGAAAGACCAAAATGAACGGGATCCGTTAGGACATTCAGCAAGTTTTGATCTTATTTTGGCATTGTGGGCATCTTTTGAGCATTCTATTGTCTCTTTGCATATGCCTCTAGCCTCGACATATGCTGCTCTGGTCTCAGGGCCCGGATTTTTTAGCCATCGATGGTATGCTGCCTGTTTGGAAGCCACAGCTCTAGAGCAGTTTCTGTTAAACCAGGTCTTATCGGATGATGTTCTTCTTTCGGTATTCGGTATGTAGTTTGCATCCCCAACATGATGATTTCAGAAATTGTCTCAGCACATCGTGTTGGATCTACTGAAGAGAAACAAACTCTCTTCCATGGAAACGCTGAGAAAAACATACGAAGACCTTCCCAGTCGGCCGAATTGTAATGCCACATGAGACGGGGTGGTATTGTGCAGCTCGATGGTAAATGGAAAGAGCATGTTGTGGAGATGAGGGTGTGATCAGAGTTTCCAAGTGGGGCACAAACTTCTATTCTATATGGGTCAGGATTGGTGGTTGTTGACATCAGGGATGCGGGTTGGTAGCTCGACCAGTTGTTCTAGACCATGAGTGATGGCGAAGGCCTCGGCTTGACGACCCGCATCATCTGTTTTGTTAGTGAATTTGAGCCAGGCAGCGTTATGTACATTAAAGTCTCCCATGATTATGGTTTCAGCTGTTGGATGGTTCTCCTGAATGTAGTCCAGTTTGAGTGATAAAAACTCAAAGAGGTCGTTATATGAAGGTTCATTAGGTGATAGGTAAAGGCAGCAGAGGAACTTAGTCAGTTTGGTATCAGATAGCTTGAACCACATCACATCAAAGTCTTTCGGTTCCAAACTCTCTTCACGCTGTCATGAAAGGTTAGCCTTAGCGTAAAGGCAGACTCCACCTTTGAACCTGAATCGAGAATGGAGTTCGTAACCAGGACAAAGCATATGGACCTTGTTGGTGGACGAGTTTACTTGTGTTTCTGTTAGAGCCAGAATATCCGGTTTTTTCGTCTGTAGGTGATGGTGGACGTCATTGATGTTCTTGTTGAGTCCGCGGATGTTGCAAAAATTAATCTTTAATGTTGAGTCCCCTCGAGTACCTCTCGCCCGGAAATCCGAATGGAGAGGTATTTTGCTTCCGGAGTGTTTTACTCTAGGAGACTTCATCATTATTACGAGACTTCATCATTATTACAGACTTCATCATTATTACATCATCATTATTCATATATACTTCATACATACTTCATACTTCATACATATCATTATCATCATCATCATCATCATACTTCATACCATTCTACAGTTTGTAATATTATACATCATACACATATCATCATACTTCATACATATTCATACATTCATACATACATATTCATACATACATATTCATACATTCATACATTCATTATTCATATATACTTCATACATATATATATATACTTCATACTACATCATCATTATTCATATATACTTCATCATTATTACATGTACCTGCAAATGAACGTATTCTAGGCTACTACTGTACCTGCAAAAGTGGATTAAGAACAGTGGGATGCTGTTCCCCTATTTGCAGCGTACTTTGGTACCTAGGATATGCCATGAACTATTAAACAATGTTTTAGATTGCGCAAATAGACCAATAATTAACAATATTGATAATATTATTCGAATTTAGGTTTTGTTTATCGTTTGTTTTTTGATAGTTCAATTATGTAAATTGTTGTTTATGTTGTTAATAACTAATTAGTTTCAATTTCGATTTAGAGTTCATTACTTCAATACACTTTAAGATTTTCACTACTCAAGGGTTCACTAAAGCACGACGCGTGTTTCGCTATACAATAGCTTCATCAGGTTCATTTCGATTTGTTATATTATAATTTACTTTTTAAGTTAGAAATCGTTATTTATAATTCGATTTTTTTTTGAGTCTATACTGTTGAGTTCCAAATTGTTGTTGAGTGTGGTTTGTGTTGTTCATAGTATCAAATAATTGATTTCGAAAAGTTTTATAATAGAATTGAATGTATCGTGAGGTTCCATAGAATTCTGCTAAATCGATAGGTTACCCCATATATCGTAATATTGTAAATTTCAAGAATGCATATCTTCGAAACACAACATACAAAGTTGATGAAACTATCGTATATGATAGTCAACATTTTGAAAATATTGTGAGTAAAATATGGTCCAAATGAACGGAATAGTTTTCTATATATTCAAGAAAAACATTGTAAATCACCTAAAAAAAAATATAACGCACCCTTTATCTAAATGAAAGGTAATATTGACCAATTGAGTAAATCAGAATGTTACCCTATCTTTCAATCAATGGGCAGTAGCAATTAATTCCTTTTTCTGCAATAAAAAACGATCTGTCAATTGTTTTCAGTATAGGGGTATACTCGAAAATTTAAAAAAATATATATTTCAAACAGAGAGACTCATCAAGAAACAAAACACGTTTGTTCGCCTACAATAGACTGGAACTATGATATCTTAACAAAATATAACTTGTTGGTTTTAAAATAGTGCTGGAAAAAGAATCCGAAAAAACGAGTTTGTTTACTATGCCCCGTATACTCCCTAATGTACTATCATCAATAAGATTATAATTGAACATGTTTATGAGTTCCGATCAATACATTTTCCTCCTTATTTCGACTAAAAAAACATTTTTTTTCTTTGTCAATCTTATCCCAATACGACGTTTTTACGAACTTTGGCCACTTATATCTCAGAAACTAGACATACAAAATCATTTGAACTCACACTTTTTTCTAATGATCCATCCTACTATAATATAATAACATTTCAGCCAATTCGACCGATAGCCAATTTCCCATATGTTTTCGTGCGGAGTTCTTTGGGAGAATTATATTTTCACAATGTGATGTAGATTTATTCATTCCTAATGTTTAATGTATACTGTGTAGAATGAAACAAAACCGGTATTTGGATAAAAAAACAGCAAAAGGTAACAAAAATGTTCACATAATTATTGAATTTGCCTTGAAAAAAGAAATTAGTAACTATTCGGAGAATGTCCGTCCCCGTTTTCGAAATACAAATGAAATGATCCCAATTGGTATTTTATCCCATTTATTTATTTATATTCGCGACTGCCGTCAATGGAGCATATTTTTAACCGACGAAAAAAAAAGAAGGAGGTTCTTTAGTCGACGCATATATTTTTCTATGTATGGCCACGCATAACTTTTTACAGAGTAGTCCGATTTTGAAAAGTTTTTTTTATTTGATAGGGTATACCACAAAGTTGGTCCAATTTGGATAAGAAAAAAGGAATCCACTCCTGAGGGTAGGAAAATGGGGAGGTTTTCTGGTTCACCCACTGAATTTATACTTCCTAACTTCCTTGTACTAGGTGTTCCGATTCAGATGATCTTTTTTTATTGTATATGGTAACGCTTCCATTCCAAAATGGGAAAAAAATAACACCCCTAAGGGCAGAAAAATAGGGGATGATTTATTAATTTTACACCTGTGAACCGATTTTGTTGAAATTTGGCACACATATGTAGTTCTGATGATTCCACAACATTATGGAGGCCCGGAGTTATTCTTATGATGGACACGAAAGACAGTCGTGGGATCTCCTCAACGTTTTACAGCAGCAGGTTATATGTTCATATACAATTACATGTTCTGACTAACTGACTAATTGACCGATACACGATCAACCCCCAAACCAAACCGCTGGACCTAAGATCATATTTTTTTGATACCCCATCCCTAAAGGGCTGGAAAGGTGGGTGAGAGGGGGGTAAAAGTGAAAGTACAGTTGGTTTTAAAATTAGAGTCATGGAAATTCGTACTTGGGCTCTTCACAAATAAAGATAAATGTGTTTCAGGGTTTTTTAAATTCAACTTCAAAGGGGTAAAATGTGGGTTGAAAGTCTGTATAGTTAGTTTTGAAGTTGGATTCATGAAAATTGGTATTTGTGTGGTCTTTGTTACAAATAAAAAATACTTGTTTCGGTGCTTCGAAAATTCAGCCCCTAAAGGGATAATATGGTATTTAAATTGGGATTTTTTTAAATTAACCCCTAAAGGGGTGAAATGGGGGTTAATTTGTAGATTTCCGTTAGTTTTCAAGATAGGGTCAGAAAAATTAGTAGCGATAAAGAAATAAATATTTTAGTGTTTTTATAAATGCAACCCCTAAGGAGCTGAAAGTTTGTGTGAGGGTTCCGGTAGTTTTGAAGTTAGGCTCATTAAAGTTGGTATTTAGGGTCTTTGTTTCAAATAAAGGAATACGTGTTTCAGTATTTTTGGAATTTCCGTCCCTAAAAGTGTGAGTGAATTTGTAATAGTCGTCACAAAAAATACAAAGTTCAACGCGGACGGAGTCGCTAGTACCAGCTAGTTATAGTATATAACAATAAAGCAAATTACGAAATCAATAATTCTGAGCTAGCCGTTATAAACTGGTCCGATTGCTTTGCTGGAAAAAACGTTAACGAAGCTGTTGAAATCCTTTACGAGAAACTCACCAATATTATAACAAAAAATGTTTCAACTTTTGTAATAAAAAAGGGTTATCCATCTTATTTCAAGCCAGATACCATACAACTTTTGAAAGAAAAAAATTAAGTACATAAAAATTACAAAGTATATGGTGGGCTTCATCTCTATCAACTTTTTTCTCAATTGCGCAGGAACTCCAAACAATTGATTCATAGGGATTACACAAACTACATAAATAACATTGGAAATGAAATTCTTACTGACTCCAGAAGCTTTTGGAAATACATCAAAACAAAAAAACAAAACCACACCACCATACCCCATTCTGTCTTTTTTGATGATAAGTCTGCTGACAATGGTCAAGATATTTGCAATTTATTCTCTTCCTATTTCAAAAGTGTATACACTCCTGATCCACTTGCGAATGTCCATCCACAGTTCGATGAAGACTACTCAATGGATATTTCAGAGCAATTTGTCTCCAACACGATCGATAATTTAAATATTCACAAAGGCCTCGGTCCTGACAACATACCCAGCTCATTCATAAAAAAATGTAAGCATAATCTAATACCACCTCTTCTTCACATTTTCAATTTGTCACTCCAAACTGGGGTATTCCCGTGCAAATGGAAATCATCCACCATTATACCTCTCCTTGAAGGGGGCAACAGGAGCAATGTCAAGAATTATAGGCCAATCAGCAAACTCTGTATTTTTGGTAAAATGTTGGAGAAAATTGTTCATGAAAGAATTCTAAATATTACGAAGAATAAGATTATTCCCCAACAACATGGCTTTTTCCCCGGTAGATCCATTGATACTAACTTGATAGAATTTACTGATCACATTATAGAACAAATGGATAATCAATCGCAAGTAGACGTAGTTTACACAGACTTCAGCAAAGCCTTCGATAAACTCAACCATGCTTTTCTCATTGAAAGACTCGCTGAAGTCGGTGTGGGTTCGTACCTTCGCAAGTGGATTTGGTCTCATATCACTCATAGATCTCAAATCACAGAGATTAACGGTTACAAATCAGACCCTTTTGTGATAACCTCAGGGGTACCACAGGGAAGTCATTTGGGACCCTTACTCTTCATAATTTATATTAACCATATTGGCGAATGCTTCAAAAATTCAAATGTTTTATTGTATGCCGACGATCTTAAAGTTTATCGTACTATAAAATATTCTGGCGATTGTGGCAAACTACAAGATGATCTTGATTCATTCGTCGAAATGTGCAAAAATTCTAGTTTATTTTTGAACTATGATAAATGCCTCACAATAACCTTCACACGAAACAGGAATATAATCAACCATCAGTACAGAATAGATGTCCATTTAATGAAAACAGTGAAGGAGATTCGTGATCTTGGAGTCATTATGGATTCTAAAATGATTTTTAAGACTCATATCGAAAAAATGGTCAACAACTGTAATCGTCTATTGGGATTCATAATAAGAAACACTAGACACTTCACGAACGCCAAAACTCTCTTGAACCTATATTACGCATTCATATATAGTAGATTAAATTTTGCATCAATTGTTTGGAATCCCCAATATGCCACATATCAGCAGAGAATCGAAAGCATACAGAACAAATTCGTTAAACAACTAGCCCGTAAATCAGATATCCCAATATTAAACAGCAACTATAGTCACATTCTGAGAAAGTACTCCATGTTGTCTCTCACCGATAGAAGAAGTATGTCCGACCTTCTAATGATCTACAAAATATTCAATAACCGTATTGATTGTTCTGAACTATCGTCCAAAATATCCTTAAGTACACCCAACAGAAATTTAAGAAAGCACGAAACTTTTAATACACCATTTAGAAAAACAAATTCAGGATTAAACTCTCCCATTTGTAGAATGGTGAGAACTTTTAATAGCCACTGTAATGACATCGCAATATTCAGGCTCTCATTTCTAAGGCTCTCATTTCTAAGGTTTAAATGATTATTTTCACTTCAATATGCAGATAATATCTCATTTGAATTGTTTACATATTGTTTATATGTTGTTCACATTGTACATAAGTATATTGTCACTTTATTCATATTTGTTCATATTTGTTCATATTTATTCATATTTGTTCATATTTATTCATATTTGTTCACATTTATTCATATTTGTTCACATTTATTCATATTTGTTCATATTTATTCTATAATGCATCATTCATAATGTTTATCTTTAAGTTATTTTAGCTCACTATTCGATTACTATTAGATTACCTGAAAAGAGGATACCCGTTGGATTTATCTGTTTGTATCCCTACTTTGTAATAAATAAATAAATAAATAACAGGTAATATAATTGTCTCCAGAGCGTATTCGTATTACCAAAAACGGCTTCGAAATATATCTGCAAAAAACCCCTAGAGATTCTTGTAGAGAGCTCTTTAAAGAACATGGAATTTTAACGCGTTACCAATCTGAATGGGTCACACTGTATATACAAATTGTCCACACTTTATGACCTGCTACAAATGTAACTTTTATATCATATCGTATTCAATAGACATATATCTATCTATATATATTTAGCTGGAGACCATAAGCGCTAAGATTGCAACAAAGACCAAAAATCTGCATCAAACATTGAAATAACTGCGAAACGCCATTAGCTCTCCATCGGCTAAATGTAAACGATAAGAAAGCGGCTCATTCACCCGTCTAGAACACGGCGAAGATTTTACGATGACTATAAAACACAAACATTTTTCCACCAATTCCGACCTGAATTGGGTAAGCCCACGCATGTTTAATATATTCCATCACTTTATGAGTCCGTATATTGCTCACCTCTAAGTGATCTAGGAAATAAAAAGCCAATCAAGATGTCTGATTATTTGTAAATGAACAGATTCCATAAAAGGACTCTAATTAGTTTTCTATAAATATTGTTGATGAATGAATCTGCCTGGTGAAATCTCGATGAATGAGTACGCGATGGAGATGGGAAGATATAACGTATAAATGGGATTTGTATACAGTGTGCTTTCAGAAGTATACCCTTGTTTTCCAGAAAAAGAAAGATATTTTTCATTTAAATGTTCGATGTAAAAATCAAACTTCTGTCTATGTATTCATCATTTGTTCTCAGAATTTATAACATTATAATTTTTTTCTGATTAAGAAAGGAAATCGACCGATGAGGGCGCCACCGTTTTCTACAAATTGCGGCAAAGAGAAGTAATCAGTAATATTTGAAAGTTGTGTTTACATTTTAATTTGTGCGTTTTATAACCTTCATGACTTTTTAGTGAAGTGGAGGATGATATATTGTGACTGAGAAACTTTCGATGGAGACGATTTGGTGCAATTGAAGACGTGAGAATGCCCCCATTTGTTGAAGTTTTTTATTTTCCCATTTTTTAAATTTTGGGTGCAAGATTTGTTCTATTTTGGTGGATTGACTTTGAAATTCATTTTTGTTTTGATCAATTACAATCTTATTTAGATGGACTCATATATATGTATTTGGAAGCTACTCAAATCTCACGCTGCATCAATGAAGGACAAGCATATTTGAACGCTGGCCACATTGTCATGTGTTTCCTTTTTATTTCGGTGATGCACAAAATTGATCTCAATTGGATTACGAGACCCTTCAGGAAGAAATAATGTATATTTTCAATGAAACACTCCATCTGCATCTGCATCCAAGATGGCCGGCAATGAGGTTGACTGTGTGAGAGAGCTCTGTTTCTTTTGTAATAGTTCGGCAGTAAACAAAAAAGTTAAGTGTTGTAATTGCCAAGTGGTATTCCACAACAGCTGTGCGAAAAAATCGAGAAAAAAGTGTTGCGATAAACGGTCATTCATAGAAGATGACGCTGACGAAGCAGTATCCAACAAAAACATCAATTTCGTGGACAAATTCCAAGACACCATAGATAAACTTCAAGAAAAAAAACCTGGAGAAGAAAACTATGAACTGAAAGAAAAAGTGAAGAATGATCATACAATCATAATACCTGAAATGACCTTCAAACAAATCAGTGATACACTAAAAGAGCAATTCAGAAATGAATTTTCTTTGCTTCATGATAAAATCAATCATTTAGAGAATATTATTTCTAAACCGAATCCTAGTGAGAAGGCGCAGAAGGTAAAAAAGGATAATTATCCAAATAAAGTATTCAAAGAAAAAATCCAAACAATGAGTGATAAAAACATAAACACTGAACAGCTGGCTACTGGGTCTCATACAGGGAGTTCCAAACCACCTATGATGGAAAAGGAACATGGTGAATCAAGTAAAGGTACTCTATAATCCCTAGAGAACTATCAAACGACATTAATGTATGTTGTAATTGATCTAGCCACCCCAAAGAATAACACATATGGAAAAAATAAAACAATATCAAATGACAATTGGCAAATAGTTCAAAGCAGAAGGAGAAGTAGGATGAACGTGGGTGAACTAGATGACAAGACAGAAAATTTCAAAGGAGTAAGCCCAAAAATTTGGTTGTACTTATACAAAGTATCTCCCAATGTGACTGGGGATGATGTGAGGGCATTTTTGAAGAAGAAAATCGGAAAAGAAAATGAAAATTTGGTTGTGAAAGACTTGAAGGAACCAGGGGAGTTGAATTCATTTATGGTTTCGACCGAATTCAAATACAAAGAAGAACTATACAAGACTACATTCTGGCCAAGAGGTGTATCTTTTAGAAGGTTTGACTTTAATATGTATCACAAAAAATATAAAACCAGAAATATAATAACTAGAGAATCTGAAACTGATAGACCTGAATCTTTTTTAGAGATATCCAATCAAAACCAACAAGAACACGGGAAGTGAATAAAAAAGTCGATAAGTCACTTGTTGTCATGCATTTCAATATTCAAGGATTAGGAAATAAACGACCTCAGTTAGAATTGCTTTTAGATCAATTCAATATAGATATTTCAATGTTATCTTAGAGATGCTATACGAGCTTATGAGCGAACTCTATGAACCAGACTGTTTTTATATAGTAAGTGGTGACATAAACTCCAACCTAATACTCGATTGCAATATTACACATCAAATTATAAATCTTTTCAATGAATTTAATTTGAAGAATGTTGTGACAGAACCTACTCGTATCACACATACATCACGCACTTTGATAGATGTTATATTCACGAATCTTACATCAAACAGTATAACTATACGGGATACTCATCTATCTGACCATACATTTCAAGTCTGTTCTTTACAGTGGGATGTGTCTGAAAGTACCAATAAACAAGTAACCACGTATTTAAGAGATTTCAGTGAAAGTAATATACAAACATTCATTCACTTCCTAAGGAATGAACACTGGTCTGAAATGTATGAGACACATGATTTCAATAATAATAATGCCTTCTATAATACATTTAATTACCACTTTTCTAATGCATTTCCATATAGAAAGAGAAGAACTGAAAATACGAAAAAACACACATGGTATACAACCGAACTCAAACAAATGCATAGTACTCTATGTGAATTATCAAGTATATCCAAAGCCACAGGCAACAAGGTGATAGCAGACAGATATAAAAGTTTCAAAAAAATGTACAATGACAAAGTTAAACAAACAAAGAGGACATATAATGACAATAGATTGATTCTAGCAGGTAACATATCGAAAGAATCATGGAAGATGATTAGCGAAATGAGAAATGATGTAAGCAAAAAAATCATAACGTACCGAATCAAATAATCTTGGACGATAAAAATACAATTTCTGATGATAGCTCAATCGTTAATGCTTTCAGTGAACATTTTATGAATTTCATCTGTCCTAAACCAGATTATAAAAATGTACATCTCACTACAAATGAAACAAACACATTTTTTCTTTATCCAACAACACCTGAAGAAATAGATTCACTGATAAACAAAACATCTTCGAAGCCAGCAGCGGGTATTGATTAAATTGAAGGTAAAATTATACATAGCGTTTCTAGTATCATTTGCATAAAACTGTCATTTCTTATAAATGAATCTTTTGTGAACGGTGTGTATCCAAGTAGTTTAAAGTTGTCAAAGTCAATCCCTGTCTATAAAAATAAGGGATCCAGAAGTGAAATAGCCAATTATAGAAACATTTGCTTACAAAGCCAATTTGCAAAAATTTTTGAAATATGTCATAATATAAGAGCTGTAAATTACTTGGATTGTTTCAATTTAATCTCTCCACATCAACATGGTTTCAGAAAGAAAAAATCCACTTCCTCTGCCATAAGTGAATTAACTTCATTCATATACCATTCTTTAAATAGCAAGTTACCTCCATTAGCTATATTTTTTGATCTGAGTAGGGCATTCGACACAATTGACCACATACTACTTCTAGAAAAACTGAATCGATTAGGAATTAGAGGTATTGCCAACAAATGGATAGAATCGTACTTGAGTGATAGAAAACAAGTAGAAGTTGTAAGACAGCTTAAATCTGAAGAATCTTCTGTAAATGTCGGTGTACCACAGGGATCAATTCTGGGTCCTTTGCTATTTATACTTTTTGTGAATGATATAAAGGATGTCTGTGAAAGCCCTGATTTGACAGTGGCATACGCAGATGATACTAATTTTGGTATAAATGGTAAGAGCATAAACTCAGAAATAAAAGCTAATCTAAGTACCGAAGAATTCCATCAATACTGTGTGAACAATGGGCTATTAGTTGATATTGATAAAACTGTATTTATATCTTTCTTAACAAAAAACGCTTCACAAAATGACAACCTGCTTGTATGGATGAATGATCAGCCAATACAAGAAGTAAATTCAATAAAATTTTTAGGAATCACTCTTCACAATGAAATGACTTGGGAAAAACATATTGACAATGTAGCAGGAAAACTGAGTTCAGTATGCTATCTTATCAGACAATTGAAAAATACAGTATCTCTAAATATTTTGAAAATGGCTTACTATGGACTGGTGCAATCTGTACTGTCCTATGGGCTTATTTTCTGGGGAGTATCAGCTCATTTTAACAAGGCATTCATTATGCAAAAAAAAATAATAAGATGTATGAAGGGAGTACATCCCCGAACGTCATGCAAACCTTCATTTATTGAATTGCAAATTATGACACTACCGTCACTATACATATATTTATTGGTTTCGAATATGATACATAATTACAGTGACTTTGAAAGAAATAGTGATCTGCATAATCATGATACAAGAAACTGCAATCAATTCCATCAGTCCTTCTCCAGACTCACAGTCAGTCAAGCCTCCATACATATCAACAAATAAAATTTCTTAACAAATTCATCAGTCTCTTTGCATCATTATAATAATATTACATGTCTGAATGACAGAAAAAGGTAGGTCTCTATTTGTATTATTTCATTTCTTCAAATTTTTTTTCACCAATTTCAACATAACATATTTGTTTTTTTTTTCAAATATCTTGTCATATAATTGTTATTGTCATTTTTTCTGTGTTAAGATGAATACTCATATCGTACTATAAAACTACTATGTAGACATCAAATAAACGAAGAAGAAGACATCCAATAAACGAGCAAACGTCTGCAATTTCCTGAAATTCAGTCCACTTTTGATTTTTCTAGTTTCCGTTATTTCAATCGCCAAGTGAAAATTATGTATATTGGTTAGACATCAAGATCATTGAGATCACGTCAAAATGAACATCAATGTTAACTTAAAAACCGACGAATCACACGATCAAGAATAATGGAACATATTTTATAACCTAGCTGCGACTATTGTAGGATGGGATTGAACGAAAAATTATTGTTGTTTGAGAGCTGTAATAATAATGATAATAATAATATCTTTTTCCATCAAGTAGGGATAACAATGCAGATTGTAGAAGTAGCAGTATATAAGCTTAGAAATATTGAAGTGGAGAATGATTATCTATTAATGTTAACATATACCGGTGATTCTCTAAGGTGGCTCACCCTATGACTTTTATTATTGAAGATAGAAAAACGAAATTTGGGGGTCGTGTGTTATAGTTCAATTGAGATTTTCTGACATATTCACTTGAAAGAAAAGTGCCATGTGAAGTGGAATGAATAGAAAAAATCGAATTAAACGGTTTTCTTCACATAAAGGATTCAATATAAAATTGAACCAGAAAATGGTAGATCTCAGGTGAAAAACAACTACTTTCCTGGCAAATACCACGCAGAACATTGAATTATATTCACCTGAAAATCCATGCATACTTCCATATAATATCAATGGACATTGAATGCAAATGTTTCTTTCTGATAAGCTCGATTATGTTTAATTTATGTCGTGTTCACCTAACAATCCGCATACCGGTTTCAGGCTTCTTGGCCCTCATCAGTACGGAGCAGTCAACCAGCCAAAGGTGCAAAGAACTCTGGCTGAAGTGAGACACAACGTAAACAAACCATCATCGATCTTGTAACACCTATAGGTACGCCGGAAAAGATAAACTTTAACTGGCGGTACCTAGTGACAGAAAGAAACACTCCGAAAATCTCCCTCCTCGATAGGTTTCTAAATAAAAGATTCCTTCTCAGTAGGAGTGGCAAGCCCGTCTAGCATATAGTGAAAGAAAAGTGCCATGTGAAGTAAAATGAATAAAAAAAAATCAATTAAACGGTTTTTCACAAAAAGGGTTAAATATAAAATTAAACCCAGAAAATGGTGATCCAGGAAAAACAACTACCCTGGCGAATACCACGCAACTTGAATGAATTCCCCGAAAACCCAGCATCTTCCAATAAATAATGGCTTGAAATGAAATTTTTTTTAAACCAAGTTTAATTTAGCGGTTCACTAAAATCCCTACCTTTTTTTTGGCCCTCATCGTAAAGGGAGAAAGAAAAAAAAAACCTCAATAAAAATAAAAAAATCAATTTGTAACCCAACCCCCAAAAAACTTTAACTCGGTACCGGACAGAAAAAAAAAAAATAGATGGTTTCTAAAAAAAAGATTCCTTCCGGAGTTTGGAAGCCCGTTTCATATGGGAAAAAACCCCTTAAGGAAAAAGGAATAAAAAAAACCCCTTGGGGACAAAAGGATTCAAAAAAATTTGGGGTGTCCCCGGGTGAAAAAACATTTTCCGGCGAATCCCACGCGAACTTAATGATATTCCCAAAAATCGTACCGCCGAAGTTTTTTTTCCGGCGTACCGGGGGGTTTTTAAAGATCGATGAGGGTTTTTTTACGGGTTTTCACTTCAGCCAGAGTTTTTTCCCTTTTTTGGGGGTTTTGATCCGCCCCAGGGGCCCCAAGGCCCCAAACCGGTAGGGGATTTTTGGGGTGAACACGACATAAATTAAACATAATCGATTTTATCAAAAAAAAACATTTGTTCAACCCATTGATATTATAGGGAAATGCAGGGTTTTTTCGGGAATATTTTTAAAGTTCCGGGTATTGCCGGGAAAAAGGTTTTTTTCACCGAGATCTACCATTTTCGGTTAATTTTATATTGAACCTTTAGGGAAAAAAAATTTTAATTCTTTTTTTTCATTCATTCCCTTTCACAGGCACTTTCTTTCACTATATGCAAGGGGTTTTCCACCCCCCCAAAAAGGGGGGAATCTTTATTTAGAAACCTATCGAGGGGGAGTTTTGGGTTTCTTTCGTCACGGGTCCCCGTTAAAGTTTATCTTCCGGCCCAAGGGGTTTACAAGACGATGATGGTTTGTTTACGGTTCCACTTACCAGAGTTTTTGCACCTTTTTGACGCCCATGATGAGGGCCAAAAGGAAACCGGTATGGGTTGTTGGTGAACGACAAAATTAAACATAATCGAGCTTATAAAAAAAACATTTGTTTCAATGTCCATTGATATTTTTGGGAAGATGAATTTTTTTCAGGTAATATCATTCAATGTTTGGTGGTTTGCCAGGAAAGTGTGTTTTCACCGAGATCTACCTTTTTCGGTTTTTTATATTGAATCCTTTTTTGGGCCTTTTAAGTTTTTTTCATTCTTTTTTCCCACAGGCACTTTTTTTTCACTTTGTGAGGGCCCCAATTCTACAAAAAGGGAACTTTTTTTTAGAAACCTATGGGGGGGATTTTTTGGAAGTTTTTTTCGTCACAGGTACCGCCAGTTAAAGTTTATCTTTCCGGCGTCCCTATATGTTACAAGACGAGTGGTTTTTTGTTTGCCACTTCAGCCAGAGTTCTTGCACTCTTTTGGCTGGTTGACTGCTCCGTACTGATGAGGGCCAAGAAGCCTGAAACCGGTATGCGGATTGTTAGGTGAACACGACATAAATTAAACATAATCGAGCTTATCAGAAAGAAACATTTGCATTCAATGTCCATTGATATTATATGGAAGTATGCATGGATTTTCAGGTGAATATCATTCAATGTTCTGCGTGGTATTCGCCAGGAAAGTAGTTGTTTTTCACCTGAGATCTACCATTTTCTGGTTCAATTTTATATTGAATCCTTTATGTGAAGAAAACCGTTTAATTCGATTTTTTCATTCATTCCACTTCACATGGCACTTTTCTTTCACTATATGCTAGACGGGCTTGCCACTCCTACTGAGAAGGAATCTTTCATTTAGAAACCTATCGAGGTGGGAGATTTTCGGAGTGTTTCTTTCTGTCACTAGGTACCGCCAGTTAAAGTTTGATCATTTCCGGCGTACCTATAGTTGTTACAAGATCGATGATGGTTTGTTTACGTTGTGTCTCACTTCAGCCAGAGTTCGTTGCACCTTTGGCTGGTTGACTGCTCCGTACTGATGAGGGCCAAGAAGCCTGAAACCGGTATGCGGATTGTTAGGTGAACACGACATAAATTAAACATAATCGAGCTTATCAGAAAGAAACATTTGCATTCAATGTCCATTGATATTATATGGAAGTATGCATGGATTTTCAGGTGAATATCATTCAATGTTCTGCGTGGTATTCGCCAGGAAAGTAGTTGTTTTTCACCTGAGATCTACCATTTTCTGGTTCAATTTTATATTGAATCCTTTATGTGAAGAAAACCGTTTAATTCGATTTTTTTCTATTCATTCCACTTCACATGGCACTTTTCTTTCACTATATGCTAGACGGGCTTGCCATTCTACTGAGAAGGAATCTTTATTTAGAAACCTATCGAGGTGGGAGATTTTCGAGTGTTTCTTTCTGTCACTAGGTACCGCCAGTTAAAGTTTATCTTTTCCGGCGTACCTATAGGTGTTACAAGATCGATGATGGTTTGTTTACGTTGTGTCTCACTTCAGCCAGAGTTCTTTGCACCTTTGGCTGGTTGACTGCTCCGTACTGATGAGGGCCAAGAAGCCTGAAACCGGTATGCGGATTGTTAGGTGAACACGACATAAATTAAACATAATCGAGCTTATCAGAAAGAAACATTTGCATTCAATGTCCATTGATATTATATGGAAGTATGCATGGATTTTCAGGTGAATATCATTCAATGTTCTGCGTGGTATTCGCCAGGAAAGTAGTTGTTTCACCTGAGTCTCCATTTTCTGGTTCAATTTTATATTGAATCCTTTATGTGAAGAAAACCGTTTAATTCGATTTTTCTATTCATTCCACTTCACATGGCACTTTTCTTTCACTATATGCTAGACGGGCTTGCCATTCCTACTGAGAAGGAATCTTTTATTTAGAAACCTATCGAGGTGGGAGATTTTCGAGTGTTTCTTTCTGTCACAGGTACCGCCGGTTATAGTTTATCTTTTCCGGTGTACCTATAGGTGTTACAAGATCGATGATGGTTTGTTTACGTTGTGCTCACTTCAGCCAGAGTTCTTTGCACCTTTGGCTGGTTGACTGCTCCGTACTGATGAGGGCCAAGAAGCCTGAAACCGGTATGCGGATTGTTAGGTGAACACGACATAAATTAAACATAATCGAGCTTATCAGAAAGAAACATTTGCATTCAATGTCCATTGATATTATATGGAAGTATGCATGGATTTTCAGGTGAATATCATTCAATGTTCTGCGTGGTATTTGCCAGGAAAGTAGTTGTTTTTCACCTGAGATCTACCATTTTCTGGTTCAATTTTATATTGAATCCTTTATGTGAAGAAAACCGTTTAATTCGATTTTTTTTTATATTCACTTGCTTTGCTGTACTTTCGGTTTGACCGAAAATGACCCCAACTTTCGATTTTTAGATGGGACATCCTATATATCTTTACTCATTTCGATCGAGGATGACATTCTAAATCCAACAACACCTCACTTGTCAATATTTGACGAATGAAGTCATTTTTATTCCAATTTTTATTTTTCGATCTAGAATGCCATGGATCGTGTAAATCGCTTCATTCTCGATCAAGTAACATGGAAAATTGGTATGTGGGGGTTTTTGGGGTCGAATATTATGAGTTTTTTGTAAAAATTGGAAAATTAAAGATGGCGGCTTCAAAATGGCGGCCGAGTTTTGTGATTATCGTCTGATTCTATTCAAAATTGGTATGTGGGGGTTTTTGGGGTCGAATATATGATTTTTTGTAAAAATTGAAAAATTAAGATGGCGGCTTTAAAATGGCGGCCGAGTTTTGTGATTATGGTCTGATTCTATTCAAAATTGGTATGTAGGGGTTTTTGAGGTCGAATATTATGATTTCTTTTGTGAAAATTGGAAAATTAAATATGGCGGCCCTAAAAAGGCGGCCGAGTTTTGTGATTATGGTCTGATTCTATTCAAAATTGGTATGTGGGGGTTGTTGAGGTCGGAGATTATGATTACCTAATTTGATAAGATCATTCCATTCGTCAATTTGCAAAAAAATAATAAAAATAATAGTTTAAAAAAAACTTAAAAAATACGCTTTTATAAATTAACCACACTAAAAAGTAGGAAATAAATAATAGTTTGAAAAAACTTAAAAACACGCTTCTATAGAAAACCAGACTAAAAAAATAGAAAATGAGAAAAAAATTATTTTATTTTAAAAAAAGCGTGGGGTGCATGGTATCAATAATCATATAGTACATTACACACCGAGGCGATACCACGCTTTTTTTTCAATAATTTTTTTTTTGTTCTATTTTTTTAGTCTGGTTTTCTATAAAAGCTAGTTTTTTAGTTTTTTCAAACTATTATTTATTTCTGAATAATTGCAAGAAGCGATCGTACCTAATAACAAATAATACGTATTTGGTATACTTATGCACCAAGTCCTGTTATTCTAGTTATCCGTGACAAACAATTGAAGCTGTTGCTAGGACTTCCTAAACAAATAGGGTAATATGCATATGCTGTTACTTTTTAAAATTTATTTGTTGCGTAGTTTATAATTTGATATGGAAAACCATACTAGAAACAAGAAAATTGGCATTTTGCTAATTTACGGAGGAAAAAAAAGAATGCAACTGATGCAGCTCGAATTTATGATCAGAGATTCCCTAATCGTCGCCATCCCATTCGGCATTATTTTGCAAAACTGGAAAGGAAAATGCGGAATGAACCAGAAGAAAATGCCAATAACTTCATGGTCAGTGAAGAAAAAGAAGTAGACATGTTGGCCTATGTTGAAGTGAATTGTACGGCGTCAATTCGCCAAATTGTTTCTGAGTGTGATATAAGTTATTCGTCCGTTTGGAGAATTCTTCACAAATATAATTATCGATCATTCAAGTACCAACTGCACCAACATCTTTACGATAACGACCACAACCGAAGATTAACTTATTGCAACTGGTTTTTGACTAATATAGAGAAGATGTACGATTTCCATTTAAAATTATTTATTCAGATGGAACTCGATTCACCAACTTGGGTCTGTTCAATCGAAATAATAAAAGGTACTGGTCTCAAACATGTGATGCAAGAAGGAAATTTTCAACAGCGCTCTGGTATCAATTGCTGGATGGGTATTATCGGAGGAAAACTTTTGGGCCAATAATTTTCGACGGACAACTTACTGCGGAAAGATATATACAGTTCTTTAGAAATCAAATTAATGATTTCATTGAAGATTTGCCACTGGCTAACCAAGTTGATATCTATTTTCAACAAGATGGAGCGTCACATCACAATTCTCAAGTCGTAAGAGAACATCTGAATGACACTTTCCCAGAAAAGTGGATTGGCACTTATGGACCTATCCAGTGGCCTGCGAGGTACATTCTTAAGTTGTCATATTTTTTCATAATGTATTATTTCTTTTTCATATTCTAGATCACCAGATCTTACTACGCTAGATTCTTCTCTCTGGGGGAAAATACAAAATCTGGTGTATAACACAGCATCAGATACTCATGAAGAACTGGATTATAAAGTGAGAGTGGCATTCCAGAACATCACTGCGGATTAGCTAATCAATGTGGTGCGCGAACAATTGAAAAAGTTGAACTTTGCCGTAATCAAGGAGGAGGTCATTTTGAAAATTCAGAACCTTAACGGACCAATTTGCGACTTTTTAAATAATTATTAAAACGACTGTGAAGTCATAAGCTTCAAAGTCGTATTTTTCCCATGTTACTTGATCAAGAATGAAGCAATTTACACGATCCATGGCATTCTAGATCGAAAAATAAAAATTGGAATAAAAATGACTTTATTCGTCAAATATTGACAAGTGAGATGTTGTTGGATTTATAATATCATTCTCGATCGAAATAAGTAAAAATATATAGGATGTTCCATTTAAAAATCGAAAGTTGGGGTCATTTCCGTGCAAACCGGCGTACGGCAAAGCAAGTAAATATGTCAAAAAATGTAAATTGAACTGTGTGGGAGTATTCGACTTTTTTATTCGCGGGAAAATTATGTTATACTATACTATATCATACTATACTATACCATACTGTACCATACTATACTATACTATGAAAATGAATATATGTCACACATGTTCTCATATGAGGATGATAAAAATCCTTAGCTGAGGAAATTTCAATCATTTTTCAATTGGAAAATGAAGACCTATTATCATTACCGTTATAAAAGTGTTTACCATAATATAAGTCAGAAAAAAATATATGATTAAAATTTCCAAGCAAAAATGATCCGAACTTCACTCCATTCCTATTTTCCGTAGATATTGAAGAGAATCCCGAAAAAAGGGAGCCCGAAGAGGATCAAGTAAATATGGGGATTTCCTCTGAAAGATGTTCCGTAGAAATACCTCTCAGAGTATTATAGCTATCACCCTCATTTCAAAAGATAAACTGACAGTTTCTTTATTTGCAGCCCTCTGGAAATAACGAGTTATTTCATCTCTCTATCCAGGCCTTATCCTCTTCTTTCAAATTGGTTTGTTCCTCAAACGATTCGATGATTCTCGTGTCTGTGGTCCCATCAAGTTGTTCAACAAACTGTATAAATTGATTCCTCCTATACCAGTTCCGTACAAAGCCGTGAGGGCCACTCCAGAAACAGAATGAAATCCTTATGCTTGTTTTCGACACACGAGCGGAACTTGGAAATGTTCGGGAAGGATATATGAGACTACAGCACTCTATTATTCCAAGCCAAGTACCTGGTTTCGATTTCTTCGGTTCATGTAAATTCATCTCACAGGACTTGCACAAGTGTAACATTGTCGATATATTTAAATCATACCTATAAGTTAGTTATATTCTACAGAAAAATTCCAGATACAATTCCGATAGCCTCTATAAAGAACTGAAAGTTATGGACATAAGGCAATTATTCTACCTTTGTGTTAATGTAAGATACCACTCCCAGAAAAATAAAAATAAAATTGATATTCCTAATCATGAGTACAACACACGAAATCGAAATAAGCATATTCTCCCACATGTTACAAAATCTATAACACAAAGAGCTTATTCTTATATTTCAATGAAAATTTATAATACGTTGCCCGAAGAAATAAAAAAACGTTCCAATATAATGAATTTCAAAAGGAAAATAAAAAATATATATATGAAAATGAGAGAAAACTGTTTCCCCAACTCTTCGAATCATAATCGAATATAATATACATATTTGTGTATCCAAATTCCAACTAACAATCACAGTTAGAAGGAAATATAGATATGTATGTATGTGTATATCTTTATTTCTTTATTATATGTATGTGTATATCTTTATTCTTGATGTTTTCAAATTTTATAATGTTATTTGTAAATCAATTTTTTTTTTAACTTCTTTTACTTTTTTTCTGTATTACATATTTATTATTCTACATTTATCTAACTATTACTAATCATATTATTCTATTTCATATAAATCACTAACAAGCATATTTTGCTTCTGTGATATCTTGTTTATTTACAATTTTATTAATACCATTGTAACTTTGTCCCTACATTTACATTTACATGTACATTCACGTAAATAAACACTATTATTATTATTATTGACCACTTTTACTCACGGGTTTCGAGGTATTCGTCCCTCATCAGTACAGCGAACATACAGATCTGGAATAAAATTATGGGAATATCTTTCCAGTTGACCGGTACAAAACATAACAGATATTATACGCGATGTATAATTAAGTACTTAATGGGACCACAACATTCTACAGGGATCCAGTTGAATACTTGATTATCCATGGCGTATATCTGTTATATTCTGTACTGGTCGACTGGAACTATATGACAATAATTTTATTCCAGATCTGTATAAGCGTTATTACGACTACAGAAGTGAAAAAAGATCAAAAAGAAAAAATTAATGCAATTGCACCTTCAAACATAAAAAAACAAAATAACTGTACTAAGCAGTTCGGTCAAAAAGAGAATAAAATTACATGTTAAATCAATTTAAAAATCGAAAAACCCGATTGCGTAAAAAGTGAACTTTAAAAAAGATGGAAACAAAATAACCAGAAAATATAGTCAGAAAATTATATTTCAAGAGGAAGTGCATTCACATGTTATATGAAACAATTGATTTTGATATCACTGGAGAATTTATTATTTGGAAAGAGAATATAGAAAAGGAGACATTATGAAAATTCATCAAGGAAAACAAATTATGTAGGTACCTATGACACAGATCTGGCACAAAACATTCATGAATAGTTTATTATTATGTTTCCACCACGTCAATTCATTATTTTTCCTACGTTCGTGCAAAAAACAAAACTTTATTGAACTATCTTTAGTGAAAGAACTGGTTCTTTATTGCACGAGTGCAATAACATGTTTATTGCACTCATCAGTCATTCTACTAGTGGTTTCGGATGCCACTATTGAAGGTAAGGTCCCCGTGATCTTAACTCGTACAAGTTTTCATTAACTTCTGAGGGTTGGTCAAACAACTAAGAAAGCGGTTAAAAACAATAAACGTTCAAATCGACGCTATCTTTAGTCCATTTTCTGTGATATTGTATTACATTCTGAACAATTGCATATTTTATATTATTATCAATTATATTTATTGCATACTGTATTACTGGATTACGAAATTTCTAGAAAATGCAATTTATCAAAAATAAAGTTTGTGTTAAATTGTTCCTAACATGGGTATTAGTTCCTAACTTTCTCAATGCAAATCGATAGTGCTAATTAATTATTAGATATTTTGCTATTAAATTACGCTTATTATTAAATTACGCATTTTTTTATTTCGGCATGAAAGTAGACAGAATATTGTATGCAATTCGGGCAAAAAGTTTTTATTGCAATCGACGTCAAGTCGTCAGACGAGGCCGTCAGGCCGAGTTGGACAACACTTACTTTTTGCACTTGTTGCATAAATAACTATTTATTTAAAACTACAATTTCAGTGAATGGTTAATTTGAATGGGAGCAGTTATACGCTAAAATTATGTGTTCATAGTTTCCGCGACGATGCATCATGGAATTTTTGTTAGACATAACAAAACCAAATGGCGGCTCTGAAATGGCGGACAAAATTTTTGTTTATGGTCCGTTTCGACTCAAAATTGGAATATGGGGGTTTTCAAAGTCAAAAATGATGATTTTTTTGTCAAAATTCATAAAATAAAAATGGCGGCTCCAAGATGGCCGACGATCTCTGTGATTAGGGTCCGATCCTATTCAAAATTGGTATATGGAGGTCGGAGATTGAGAATTTCGATTCAAAATTTACATAGTCAAGATGGCGGCTCCAAGATGGTGGACGAGTTTTGTAATTATGGTCCGATTCGATTCAAAATTGGTATGTGGGGGTTTTCGGGGTCAAAGATTATGAATATCATGTCAAAATTCATAAAATCAAAATGGTGGCTCCAAGATGGCAGATGATCTCTGTGATTATGGTCCGATTCTATTTCAAAAGGTATGTGGAGGTTTTCGGGGTCGTAGATTATGAATTTATTGTCAAAATCCATAAATTCAAGATGGCGGCATATAAATCACAGTCTAAGTAATGTGAACTATTACGGATGGTGTGACGTCAGCACGAGGACTGCATAAGGTCTGCCGCACACAGTCTAAGTACCTCTGCACGGCAGTGGGACGTCAGGTTTTAAAGTCCAGTAGTAAGTACGACCTGCGACGGTGCTAGGGAAAGATAGCAACGCGTCTTCATTATTTGTGTGTCGAGCTAGATTAGGGGTGGAATAGGGACATTCTCTGAGGCCGTGGCTAACGGTGTCAAATGCTTTCGACAAATATATGAATGAGCATTAACATGGGCTGCTTTCATTCAGGGTTTCTGTTATTTTTTATGATAAAGCTAGAATTGCATCTTGTGTTGACATATTTTCTCTGAATCCGAATTGATTATTGGAAATGATTAGTCCAACGTGGTGCCCTGAGTCGTGAGCTGGATTTATAGTTAGACGGACTGTAAAAGTAGACGCACTGCAAAAAGACCAACTATAGAATTAATGTACTCTTATTTGTAAATATACGTAAACGCATTACGTAACGTAAGTGAAATGCACTGGAACGGAAGAGTTGGCCAACTTTCTTCTTTTCACAGCTCGTTTCTTGCGTCCGGCCAATCAAAAGGAAGAATTATATGTGATGTCTGTGTGAAGCACCTGTATTTCATAATCCATTGTGCATAGATAAATATCAAGAATATTATAATTCAAATCCAAACCAACACAGGCTGTTTATGATTCTATAATTTGTAGGTTATGTTGAATGTCACTCATCATCTCTAGCCATGCGCAAAAATTCCGTTCCGTCGATTTATAAATTTAATAATATTTTACAGTCCGTTTGTTACGTATACTGTGCGTTTACGTCTACAGTCCGTCTAACTATAAATCCAGCTTTAGCCTTCTGCCTTATTATCTTAGTTCTTTGGTTAGAAATAGTAGATAATAATGGATTTCTATGATTCCGTTTGAACAGGTATTGGAATATACTTTGAATTGTGAGAATACAATTTTAGAAAGGGTTTTCAGATAGAAAAATTCAAAGTTGACTTCACATAGCTTTGTAACTTCGAATCGAATTTTTCTCCAAGTAGAAACTTTCATTAATTTATCCTGTACTGATGAGGGAGCAAACTAAACTCAACATTATTAGTAAACGATTCACAGATTGGTGTCACAGAAACAGGCTTATAGTCAATACAGATAAAACAGTTTCAATTCAATTTTTGGCATGAAATATACATATCATGAACCTCTGAACATTGAAATTAGTTACGTGGCAATATATCCATCAGAGACGACCAAATTTCAAGGATCACACATTGATTCTGGACTAAGTTGGTAATTTCATACAAACCATGTATGTAAAAGATTAAACAGCTCTATGCAGTAGTACAACTGAGAAATATTTTGGATGAAAACTGTTTGAAGGATGTCTATTATGCCATGGTAAATTCAGTTCTGTCTCATAATGTACTCCTGTGGGGAGATGGAACAAACATAGAAAGAGCGTTTGTAGCTCAGAAACGTATTATTCGTGTATTATATGGTCTTCGTTGCACAAATTCCTGCAAACCAATTGTCAAAGAAAATAATATTTCAACATTACCCTGCATCTACATTTATAGTTGTTTACTCTATGTGAAAAAAAAATTAATACAGGTTAGAAACAAATTCCAAGTGTCACATATCCCTTCAATTGTTTACCACCAGCCATAAAAATGATTTCGGAATTACCTTTGTTCAAACTGAGAATAAAAAAATATTTGTTGGAGGGAAGTTTCTATTCTATAAACGAGTATCTGGAATAATCTAGTAGAAAATAGTTATGACAAAGCTTTATATGTTTATTTATATGTTTATTTTAATATTTCACACTGACGATTCCTGTATATTTATTTATTTATTTATATAATGTCTTAAACTGACTATGCCCCCTTGATTATTTGATGTAATCGAGGAATAATTTTAGTACTATTATGTCACATCTTCAAGACCTCTTTACGGTCCTTTTTTAAATGTCTTTATATGTTTTTTTTTTTTATTGTGGGATACAAACAGGACTAGCCCAAAAATATGTATCCTCTGAGTAGTTATAGAAATTACAATAAAAGAAAAAAAAATTAGTATGATATGAGAATTACAACAAAAATATGAGAAAATAATTATTGGAAATACAAATAAATATGATAAAGATTCATAGGAAAAACTATTGTTTGAGATACAAATTGGCAGATATTCAGTGGTACTCTAATTGTAATGAGTGCGTTTTCAGAATGTTTTGGAATTTGTAGAAGCTATTTGCAGATATGTCGATGCTGGTGGAACTTGACAATATATTGTAGGTCTGTGTTATCCTGTGTAGAGGGGAGTTCAGAAAATAGTTTGTTTTTGCCTGCTCGGTAAAGAATAAAAGAGTTTGGCGAGTATTATAGACTGGTGTAGCATATCGAATTTGAGAAACTATTTCGATTGCATCAATTTTGCTATTTACGACTTTATAAAGGAATTTCACATCTGTAATTTTCCTCCGGTGCGCGAGTGAGATGAGATTTAGTTCTTTTCGAACGTTGCACCTTTCATTGATATGTGGGAAGCATTTCCTGTTTACATAATCGATGAGTTTATTTTGAATACTCTAAAGTTTTTGGGCATAAATATTATAAAGAGAGTTCCAGGATACTGAGTTTGCTTGTATATGAGTGTATATATTGTTATGTTATGAAGGACCAGTAATATATTTTAAAAAGAAAAAAAAAATATTTCATAAAAAACCCACAAAAATAATAATAACTTGATAGTTAGTAGTTCATGAGAATTTGTTTTTACATATTTTTGAGATTATATTTCCTTTATGAAGACTCTGTATAATATTGATAGGAAAAAATATGCAAATATTATAATGCAATCATTTTCATACATTGTCAAAATTATTACAACCTATAATTGTTCAAAATACAACAAAAAAGTCTAGATTCACAAAATCCTTCTGAATTAAATGTGATCAACAAAATTATAAGCTTGAAACATACAGTATATGAAAGTGTATCTAACTAAAAATAGCCAATGGGAGAACAAGAAACTTCTTGATGACAATAGCCAATCAGCAATCAGGGAACAGTATGGTCAGATGTAGATTTGAAATTGTGGAAAAAAAGAGCTGTGAAATGTCAAAGACAATTATCATCAAATATTGTTTATAGTTTATAAGAAAGGTAAAATATAATAGTTCATAAGTTTTTTCAAATAACCCCAAAAGAGTGATAATGTGACAAGAAAGTGCGAGACTTTGAAAATTCAAATAATATGGACAAAACAGAAATGGTATCCAGGGGATGAAAAAACAAAGCCAGTGGAGATTAGAAAATTTTTGGAAACAACGCCACGTACAAAATTTTAGGACGGATTCCTTTCAAGATTTTCACGAATACAAGGTATTTTGTCTATAATAAACTAACCCATTCAACCTCAAGAGCATTTCGACAAAAATAAATAGGAGAAAACAAGATTACCTTTTATGTACTCCACATAAAACTGTTTCCAAGCTGATTTCTGGGATTTGTATGGTTCCTTATGTAATGGAGAGTCCCTGGGAGCACTAGATTGAAAAAGGATTTCATATTATTGGCGTGTATTGTAACAGCGACAGTTCCAGCTCCAGGATAAATTTTTATTGCACATCACAAACTGAATCACTTAAAACGTAACTCATATCGTATTTGAAGAACTCTATTTCATCTTGGTATCGAACTATAAAAGAATTCTTTCAACATCAATGAAAAAGTGAGGTTATGTATACTGTATACATCACTGTTCTTCATTATTTTCTATGAAAATTTGTCAATTGATTATAGTATGAGTTATCTATCGTGGGCCAGGTAAATATAAGTTTCCTTGAATAAAGGAAATAATTGTTTTTCGATAATTTCTGGTTTATTTTACACAATGATCTGCAATCTTACTTATAAACACTGAATTGAAATAGACATCAAGACAGGGCAGTGGCTCTATTGCCAGGACTGGCTATCTGAGACGAAAGGCGTACCAACTGAGTTTAGTCATGGTAAGAAAGGGTAATAACAATTGGCAGCAACGTGACGAGAAAACAGTGACGTTAGCTAGCAATTATTATTACATTCAATATATTATATAGGGCGAAAATAATTATCTATCACATGTCATATCAATTTGTACCCAAAGCGGGACAAAATTACCAACAATTGTTTTTCACAATTCACATTACATTACAATTTGGCGCCCAACGCGGTGCAAAAATATTTGTTATCATAATAATAATAAATTAAATAATTAACAAAATTCATTCTATAAAAATCATCATTTTATTACAATATGTGTGTGTTTATACAATTTATATTATCCTTTTTCTTCTCTTGACATGTCCAACACCATGTAATATGGTCTCACTGGAACAAAGTATATTTGTATTTGTATATTTGTATTAAATTTGTAATATCCCGAAACCGGTCTACAGGTGGTCAGCCCGAGTTAATATTTATCCATTTTGCAACATTTGCAAAGTTACCTTGTAGGCATTAGCCAGAGCAGTAGTTGTTTTTTAAGGATATTCGGCCAACATACACCTATTGCATATTTCAGTCAGCTATCTTGAGGAATGAGTAATTTTTGGAACGAAGTTCCTTATCGCGCGTTGCGAAAGAGGGCTAGACGGAATGAATTAAGACCAAAAGTTGTAACAACACTTTTTGCTGTAGTTGTAAGCCGTGCGGCGTGCGCGTGTTTCTCTGTCTGTCTCTGTCTCTCTGTCTCTCTCTCTCTCTCTCTCTCTCATAGAAAGCAAGCCAGTTATTTTCGTTTCATCTTTCTATTTCGCATTGAACAGTGTGGTGTCGCGACGACTATTTTTGTTGAGTGTATACAGGTTTTTTGTACATAATAAATAATAAAAAATAATAACAATAATGAATCCTGACAGTGTTTCTGCACAAGTTCCGGATATTGCTGATGGAGTTAGGTAAGTAGAGATTTTATACAGACAATAATAAATGCTCATGTAGTTTTAGCAAGTACGCATTATAACCTCTCTTTACTATTGTGCTAACCAAGTCAAACGCGTTATAATCTCTCCATTATTGTGTGTTTAGCAAGTGTACGCGTCATAACTTTAATAAATTTAAAAGCAAATTATATTTTAATATTACAATATCAATGCGTATGTACTAAAATTGAGCCCACTGATTAAGTTTGAATTATATTATATTTGTTAATAATAAAAAAAATATTATTATGAATAAAATAAAAAAAAATTACAATTCCTTCATTAATTAATCGAAAGGAACTTCGTCCCTTGACACTCTCAACTTTTTTATTTTGAATGGAAAAAACACGGGAGAATAACCCTCCATCTACGCCTTTGAACTAGAAGAAAAATTGTGGGCGGTTGGAAGTTCAGTGGAGAGTTGTGAATGAACAACGAAATCACGTGACTCAGTACGATAAATAACCAAACAAGTGGTTTTTTCTGCACCGGACACGTTGCAGTTACTTTCCCTCCGTGTTCATGTGACTCGGTGTGCGTGTTCTCTTGTTTTCTTCGGGTCGCACGGTTATGATTAACGTGGGCCGGCCCTCGTGGGCCCCGGCCCAGACGTTTTTTATTATCGATATGGATTTACAAGTCGCGAATCGACCATCGACAGCTGTTTTAATGGCCTCAACATTGTTTCGGCATAAGCAACACCAGGTTTTCGTCTTCGGTTTGTTTATGCTGTGCCGCCTCAACCTCTGTTATGCACGAGATATTGACGTGTCAAGTGATATTTCAAGTGTTCCGAAAAGTATTGATATTTATGGAGGATACCCAAATAGAAAAGGACCAAACCAAATCAATAAAGGAACATATCAGATTTATAAAAAGCAACTAGAACAACTGATAAAAACGGCAAAATTTAACTACTTCAAATCACAAATGAACAAAAAGAACTTCCCCAAAAATCAATGGAAAATAATAACAATGAAAGAAATACAATACTCCAATGAACATTACCCTACAGTCGGTGAAACGCAAAAAAATCGGGGAATCACCCAAGGCCCCCTGTCGGAAACAACAAATGCCTACATACATTCTACCTAGCACCAATGAACATTAAAGAAATTTTTGAAATAATCCACTCTTTCAACGTAAAAAAGCTAGAGGACTCGAAGGAATAAACACAACGTCCTTGAAAGTAGTAGCAAACGGAACTGCACTAACAATAACCCATCTGATAAACAAAATTTTATCCACATGCTTGTGCCCACGCAAATTCAGGAAAGCTTTCATCACTCCCATTTAGAAAGAAGGTGTCCAGGGCGGGATTAAAAGGTGTGGAGGCCCTGGGGCAACAAAGGAGTGGAGGCCCCTAATTATTTTTCAAACAAGTTTTTTTTTTATTTATTGCGGAACAAATCAATTATTTCGACACGAGCATATGTAGGTATAATAAAATATAAGAAATAAATTAAATAACAGCGTAAACAAAGGGATTCTTGCGAGCTTTTTTCGACGAAAAATCATTGATGATTTCTCAAATCCAGCATCCGGAGGAAATCATTCTCAATGCTAAGAAGCGATAACTTTGATAGGCGGCTTTGTTTCATCGTAATTCGCCTATTTTTTCATTTTAGAAAATGAGCGCTTTCCAGTGCAATTTGACATCATCACATTCTCAGTTGTAATATCACAAGAGAGTGAAAATAATTCGACAGATTTTCGAAAAAATGTTGCCAGGCAATAGACAAGAGAGACCAACTGGCTCGAGTGGCTATTGCCAACAAGTTTGAGAAAGAAATCTAGATAATTATTTTCTATATATCGAACTCTCGTGTGGTATTCTTTAGATTATTTTTTGATGTTACGATCATAAACACATTTCCTTGCAAAATTATATAATATACTAAACCGGTTTTGATTCATTTCACACTTTTCATGCAAATTGATGACAGACGTCAAATAAAAAATATAGGTTGTCAGACAATAAAAACAAAATACCTCAAATTATTCCCGCGACAATTTTCTAGGTAGAATATTCTCACTATTGATTGGCCAAAACGTATATGAATTATTTGAATTGAACGTTTCCATTGGTTTCTAGCAATGTCAAAAAATAATCATTGTAATTTCAATGTTTGAGAATGTAGCTCTGAAATTTTGGTTTTTAAGAATTTGATAGTAGAGCATCTTAGATAGATAGATAGATAGATAGTCCTTTTCAGAAGGATTTACATTTATTGCGGAATGTCATCCTTCTCTCAGACTCACACTTTCAGATTTCGGGGATTTCTCTGTTACAAGCGCGCCACTCAGCGGACACTTGTCAACTCCAATAAATAGGAAAAACAGATATAGACGGGCAAAGTGTTTGTAGAATCGGCAGAAAAATAGTCAACAGAATTCGAACTTTTGTTCTATTATGGAATGCGCACAGGGCTCTCATAAATAATTTGATGCAATCATATTCATAAATTGAAATATTATTTTCTTTTGCTTATGATTATTGAATTTCATTGTGAATCTAGAATACATCGACAGAAAATCCTTCATTTAATGAAAAAAAATGTATATTTATTTTTAAATTCAATTGTTCTTGTTTTTACAGCTAATTTCGATACGATATAATATTTTGTATAATAGTATGATGTTTTACTTGGTGATTGTTTCTCGCATATACACATGATTCATCAGATCGAAGATTAATATTAACCATGGATTTTAACAAGAATACGAAACATGCTTTTGAATGTTTAAAACGAAAAATGAGAGAAAAAAGTTGGAGAACTGCACTTTTGTTGTCAGATTTTTTATATATAATTTTGCATATCCTTCGGTATTTGTTAGGAAATTTTACCTACAAATTTATATTATGGAGGCCCCTCTCTTGTGGAGGCGCCAGGGCTGCAGCCCCGTTTGCCACCCTTTCAATCCGGCTCTGAAGGTGTCAGAAAAGTGTCTAACTACAGACCCTATCATAACCTCACTAACAAAAATATTTAAAAACAAACTTTTTGACAAAAAATTAAACCGACGAAAAAATCAACTGAAAAGCAAAAAATAAAATAAACCTTAGTCTTAATGATAATTGAGCTCCTAAACTAATGTGAGTAACTAATTTTGAGTCGGCGCCAAACAAACAATTATCGATGATCATTATATTACTTTAAATAAGTAATCAAAACGCAGCCGTGCATTTCGCTGCCATCATTTCACGCTTCACCTAATTCAATTGCTAGTTTGTTTGGCGCCGATTCAAAATTAGTTACTCACGTTAGCTTAGGAGCTCAATTATCATTAAGACTATAAAGGTTTATTTTATTCTTTGCTTTTCAGTTGATTTTTCCGCCGGTTTAATTTTTTGTTAAAAAGTGTTTATTTTTCAATTTTATGTGGCTGAAATCTATTAATTACTACCCACTTAATTTTTTATTACTTCCAAAATACTTACCTACCTAGCTTACTCCAACTATTAACTGTTAAATAATATGATTTTCTACTTTTACTATTTATTTGTCATATAATACAAATTATTTTTGAAAGTTCTGGTTAGTTGATAACATATAATTCCATCCTTTCATAGAATGTAATTATTTTGACGGATGTAGGAGGATCTGTTAATGTCAACTACATATGTGTGCCAATGTTCACAAGTGAAAAATCAATCATCCCCTATTTTTCTACCCATAGGGGTGGATTATTTCATTCCAAATTGGAATGATCATCTATGAGGTTATACCCTATCTGATAAAAAAGTAATCATCCAAATCGGAAAACTCACTACAAAGTTATGCCTGATAGAATCGGTTAACGGACCAAAACAGGGGAAAATATAATATCCTCCAATCTGCTACCCGTAGGGAAGGATTTTTCTGTTCAAATTCAAACGGGACCAACTTTGAAGTACACCCTATCCAATGAAAAAAGAATCATCAGAATCGAACTGCTCTGTGAAAAGTTATGCGTGATCATACATAAAAAAAATATACGCGTCGACTAGAGAACCTCGTCCTTTTTGGTTTCGTCGGTTAAAAATAGTTTTGGTCCCTTGTTCCATGACGAAGCATTCAAAAGTTAACAGTGATGGCTGAAGGGGGGGGGGCTACGAAAAGCCGCACTCGCACTTGTGAATCCGTAGAACAACCATAGTTGAAAGTAAAATGCAATTACCTTTTCATCGATTTCGAAATTTTCAAGTTGATGTGCCCTCTGCGCCCTCTGTCGAGTAATTGGATGTATCTTCTCTCAAAAGGTAGGACCAGAAAAACCATTCAATAAATTTCATGTCCCATTGTTTCACATCAAACCGTTCAAAAGTTATTGAGGTAACGTTACCATTTAGATCCAAACTTATATTTGACATTTCAAATGCATATTATGAAAAAACGTTTGGACAAAATTCAATAAAATAGGATGGTTGAAGAGAAAATTGAATTATCTTTTCAACGATGTGCTATTTGACCCCTATGCTATTTGAAGTTGATGTGCCCCCCGCGCCATCTATTTGGTAATCACAATGTCTTTTATTTCAAAAAGTAGTAACGGTGATATCATTCAATACGTTTTTTTTATTATTCTACGTTCGAAGGTTAACAGGGGTGGGGGACTATTGAAAGCCGCACTGTATATTCAACTCCCATTCACTTTTTAATAAAATCAAGAAATATTCCAGGTACATAGCCATGCACCACTGCAAAGTAAGCTACTGTAATGGTTTCGAATTACATAGATAATAATAAAAGAACATTTTCTTGCACCTGGCTCTTTCCCGGGAAGATCCAATTCGAGTAGCATTCCAGCTGCATATCGTTAGTGGCACAAAAAACATACGCATAAACATTCCCATCATAGAAACACATTCAGTACTGATTTTATTGCATCGATAAACTTGAGTCTCGTAACAAGACGCGCTTATGAGCACCTTTCTGCATCTGATGAAAGCTTCTCTATGCACTAACGATTTCCTAATGTTTGTCTCCGCAAAAGAATTCTATCTGCGGATGATTAGCATGCCATTCTGGTTTACATATGTTTGGGAATGAAAACTGAACGCAATTAGTGAGAGTTAGAAATTGTTTTCCTTATACAAGATGTTCAGTGCGTCCTCCTATTATGCGTTTAAAATTGATATATTTCTATCTCTGGAGGCTAGCTCAATTCCATATGGCACTTGTCAATGGCCACAAAATAGAGGTATACTTTCGTACATTGATCTGGGTATCCGAAAATGTGGACAATTTCTTGCGGCCGAGGCTAGATAAGGTCGCTAAAAAGTTTTGGGCCATGGCATACACACTATTTTTCGTGCAATCGTCAACATTATTAAACTAGATGATTCAGAGCCGGATTAAGAGGGGGGCAAACGGGGCTGCAGCCCCGGGGCCTCCACAAGAGAGGGGCCTCCACAATATAAATTTTTAGGTAGAATTTCCTAACAAATACAGTTTTCGAAAATCTGTCGAATTATTTTCACTCTCTTGTGATATTACAACTGAGAATGTGATGATGTCAAATTGCACTGGAAAGCGCTCATTTTCCAAAATGAAAAAAATAGGCGAATTGCGATGAGACAAAGCCGCCTATCAAAGTTATCGCTTCTTAGCATTGAGAATGATTTTCTCCGGATGCTGGATTTGACCGAAATCATCAATGATTTTTCGTCGAAAAAAGCTCGCAAGAATCCCTTTGTTTACGCTGTAATTTAATTTATTTCTTGTATTTTATTATACCTACAGATGCTCGTGTCGAAATAATTTGATTTGTTTCGCAATAAATAAAAAAAAAACTTGTTTGAGAAATAATTAGGGGCCTCCACTCCTTTGTTGCCCCAGGGCCTTCACACCTTTTAATCCGGCCCTGAGATAATTCCAAATAAATATATGTGAGAAGACTGGGCTACGATGTTCAAGAAGCTGCAGAAATTGTCTAGGGGAGACTTGTTTCAATGCAGCTGACATTGTGGAGAAAAATAACGAAGAAGATGATGATAATCTAGAAGATTTGGAACATGCTGATGAGGAGACGGTTGAAAGTGAATATATAGTTAAGCTTCGATATCTTCAAGTGATCCGGGGTATTTCCGGTGATAGTAGTGATGGTGATGTTGGAGATCACGATGCTGAAACTGTTCGTGACGCTGACGAACAATCGGAAGAAATACCGACATATCAACCGTTGACATCGGACTGCCAGTCTTCGAAAAAACGCAGAAAGAGGAAATAAACTTTTGAAGAAAATGTAGAATGTAAGAACATCCATCAGTTTTAATCTGTAATCAATAAAACTCTTTATAAAAATATTATTATTCATAATTAAATAATATTACCCCTACCTATTCATACATTATTATTCTCTGAATTAATATCGTTAACGTCGCGGAAATATTTAGTTGTTAAATGTGCGTTTTGTTTAATAATGTAACGAACCTAGGCCGGACCTGTCGCCTCGCGTGTTGCCGTCGACAGCGATGAGATCATCCCCGGAGATATTCGAGAACCATCCAGTCGCTCTCCCGCGGAAAACAACGGTCAATATTGGAAACAATTGGAACATGCCGTCGCCAACTGCCGGAATTCGAAAGATCGGGAATCCTGTGACGGAGATAAATAGGTAGCCCTCAAGATGGCACGGACAGTCTGAACGAGCCCATACGATCGAGCTATTCAGTGGCGTAGTAATATAAATTAAGTTGTAGATTAAGTGTGAAATAAATTAGTAGAACCAAGTTAAGTTTATTTACGTTACAATAACATTCCAGAAAAATCTATAAGAAATGAAAAATTCGAGACTTTGTTGCATATGGTTGTTTTTGCAATTTTTAGTAGTTTCAGAAAAAAAAATTATAAGATTTGGAATTTGTTTATAACAAATTTTTAACTTAGTGAACAATTGAATTTTAAATATTTTATTTTTTGTTTTTTATCGAGAAAAGCCAATAATGACTTTTAAAGAAAAAAATTCCTAATTGATTTTTTGAATAATGGAAATTAAAAAAAAACTATTATAACAATAAGAAAAATTGTTTAGGATATTTTTTCATCATTATTATCACTTATTATATTCTCTAGACCACAGCATGGCAGAAAACTTTTTTTTAATATTAAAATAATCAATTTGTTCATAAACAATTTATAAACAAACATCATAATTCTGTTTTTTTATGTTATTGAATGCCTTCGTTTGATGCAAAAACAGCAATAGCAAAACATATGAAAAAAAAATAAAAATATTTTGAATTTTTGTTAATTTAAAAAATTATAATAGAAAAATAAACAACTTTTAAAAACTTTTATAACGTGATCTTGTTGAGTATATATATATATATATATATATATATATATATATATATATATATATATATATATATATATATATATATATATAAACTCTGAGAACTTCTTTGGGACAGCAGCAAAGGCAAATGTACTCTTCTAACATTATATTTCCAATATTTCGACAATTAATATTGTCATCATCAGGGAGCTACAAAAGTGAAAATACTATAGTATAAAATACAAAGTAACCTTACTTACAATGTTAGTGAGAATGGTCGTTTTTCGGTGATTTACTAGAAGACGAACAGCTTGTGTGAAACATGATGATCTATTTGAGAATTTATAAGTAGCCTTTCCCTAAAATATTTCCAATGTTTCCTGGAACGGGTTATTGATCCTTATCGGTTCTTGTGAAGATTACTAGAAGTTATCATTTCTATTACAATTTCATTTTATCGCAACATATTCTCTTCAGAATTCTATGGATGTATCAAATTTCACGACAGCGGCCTACTCAATTCCTTATTTTTCGAAAAAATCCTCAACATTTCTTATTTTGCAACAAATAATGATAATAATATTTATTCACAATTTACACATAGTTCAATTTCACAATTTATACAAGGCAATTTTAGAATAAATATAAAAATCCCACAGTAGGATATACTTGTGCGTAGGTTCTGCATAATTTAACGATAATCATTTGAATACTAATGGCTATATACTTAATGAGTAGTATAACAAATATAGGATGAAATGAAATAATTTATATAAAATAAAACAAAATGAATATGAATATTAATAAATAAAATAAAAGAAGGCATTTTATACAATTTAGACATATTTGATTGTGAATGTGAATCAGTTACAGTGCATGTCACTGTGGTAGTAGACATTTTCAACGTATTGATGTATCAGTAGTCTTGGCAAGCTCAAGATCCAGATTTTGAGTTCGTTTTTGAATGAGTTAATACTCCTGATATTTTTTATATGTTTAGGAACGAGATTATATAGTCGTGGAGCTAGGTATGAGTAAGTTCTTTTTGCATATGTGAATTGTTTTTGTGCCGAGTTTCGTATTGGTGACTTATTTCCTTTAATGAATGTCTATTCATATGTTGTTTTGTTGTTGTTTTGAAGAAGTAGAGTTGTCTGACGTCTAAGATTGATGTTTCTTTGTATAGTGAGTCGGTCGGGTGAGTTATTGTTTTGAGATGAATTATTTTTATCGCGGAAAGAGTTGAAATAATAACAATTTTTTTCAAGAATGATGAGTGCGGTAACCTTACAGCTAATTTGTTCGATGAAACGCATCCAGATAAACTTGTTGCAAGAAAATACGTTCCAGAATTAGTGCAAAAATTTCGTCAAACTGGATCAGTAGCCAACAAGAAACGAGACCCAGAACGTGAATTTCCGTTGAGAAATGAAGCTGTTGAAGTTGCACTTTTAGGACAAGTTCATGCAGACCCAACATTGAGCACAAATTGGCTAGTGTTACCAATATCAGTAGAATCAGTATCCATCGAATCCTGAAACATCATAAATTCCACCCCTACAAAATACATTTGGAACACCAATTAAATGAAGATGATTTTGATAGGCTACAGGAATTTTGTGAAATTATGACTACGAGAATAGATACTGATGAGAATTTCCTTTTCAACATCTGCTTTTCTGATGAGTCTACATTCTTTTTGAATTCGACTGTGAATCGTCATAATTGTTGTTATTGGTCAGATGCCAATCCACATGTTTTCCACGAAGTCCATACTCAAACTCCCCAAAAACTCAATGTCTGGGCCGGTATTTTTGAGGACCGTTTCATTGGACCAGTAATTCTCGACGGTAACCTGACAGGAGGAAGCTATTTAGAATTATTGAATGAATTTGTTTATCCACAATTAGTAGACATCATTGAAAATGACGATCGTTACCATGAAGACCATTTGATATTTCAACAAGACGGGGCACCTCCACATTATGCACAGCCTGTTAGGGCGTTTTTGTATAGAATGTTTCCTGGAAGTTGGATTGGAAGAAGAGGCTCTATAGAGTGGCCAACCAGATCTCCATATTCAATCCCACTCGACATTTTCCTGTGGGCTCACTCGAAAAACAAAATCTTTGCAACCGAACCAAAATCTCTGGAAGATTTACGAACGAGAATTATTGAAGAATACCGTCTTGTTTTGAACAGAACTTGTAACTATTGTATGGAAATGGTTGGTAGACAGTTTCAACATTTAGTTAATTGACAATGATAATTATTGCGACAGTTGCTTTATCAGATATTGTTTTTATTGATTGAGTGAATAAAAAGTGTTTTCCCAACTTCAAGTTCCTATATCTCGAAAACGAATCGATAGAATTGATTTATTTTTGTGGTTTGATATCGAGAAGGAAGATACCTTTCAAATGAGGTATCACTTGCCATATGTTGCCCTTAAAAATTTAGGTTTGGCGGTCACAGCTCCGAGGGATGGAATGTATTTCGGGTGAATTTCATCGCGAATGTAGTTGAAGAGTCCGACCGTTTTTATATAATTCGGTTTTGCCGACCTACAGAGCCGATGTTTCGTTTTCAATGGCCCACTCTGTATACCAATGTATTTCAATTTATTCACTGATGAGATCGAAAGTTCGATGTCATCGTATTCGATTGAAAGTGATTTGAAGTCTGGAGATTATTGGCGTATGAAGTGAAAGTTATGTAAAATGTTTGAACATGTTGATACCCAATAATTGATTTTCAAACCATTTAATTATTGATTTGAAATTTTTCTAAGCTTTTTGTTCCAGAGAATTCCATAATCTCGATTGATAAATAATTGCAGTGTCGTCAGCGAAACTGATTATACGCCCTTCTACATTAAGTGAGGAGAGATTGTTGAGGTAGATGTTAAAAAGCAACGGCCCCAAAACAGTTCCCTGCGGTACGCCGTATTCAACAGTGTATAGATCACTCTTTGCGTCTTTGATTTTCACACATTGCTTTCTTTGATTTAGATAGCTGCACAGTAGCACATACAGACGCCTCTGAATCCGATGCCTCCAGTACTTCTAACAGTTGATCGTGACTGACAGTATCGAAACCTTTTTTTTAAATCTACGAATATACATAGGAATGGTAATTTTTCTTCAATATATTTGCTAATTTGGTCCGTGACAGCTTGATTTAGCGTCTATTGTTGATTTGCCCTGTTTAAAACCGTATTGATTTTTAGATAATATATTATTTTTATAAGTACGCGCTTATTCGTGCTTTCAGATGATCTCAAAAATTTTTGCGAAATTTGTTATTACAGATATTGGACGATAATTCTCTACTTTATTGTATCTCCAGATTAAATATTGGTGAAATAGCGATTTTATAGTGGTTTGGACACATTCCACTACTGAAGAACCAGGTGAGTAAATGGTTTTGTTATTTCTCTCGCTATTAATTTGATTGTTTACGCTTTTTAGGTTCAAGATGGTTCATATGATTTCTGGTTCATTGGTTTCTTCTAGGAAAAAGGAATTTATTTTCCATTTGTTACATAGTTTTTCCAATAATTTGGCCTCTTTAGAATGTCATTCGCTAAATTGTGACCTACTTTCGTGAAGTATCCGACGAATTTATTGGCCATTTGTTGCGGATCATATGTTTTTCACTATCATCTAACTGGATTTGTCTTTCTTCTGTACTATTTTTTTTGTTGGTCATTTTGTTTATTGTTTTCCATAACTTTGAGTAATCACCTTTATTATTATCAATTTTTATTTTGTAATAGTTAATTTTAGTTTCGTTGATTTCTTTTGTTAGTTTATTTTTAAATTGATTATAATTTGTTTTATTTAATTCAGTTGCAATGTGTTACCGTGTTTTGGTATGCTAGATCCATAAATATATAAATAAAAATATCCAAATTATCGATAGTGTACCAGTCGAAAATGTTCTATCTGAAATATTTTAAGAAAAATAATACTAAAAATTAGCAATACAAATTATACTTCCTTCGATGACGTTTCGAAAATCACTTCACTGTTCCCTTAATCTCAAATCCAAGTTTGTCGAAGAATCCCTCTTATTTCCACCATTCGAAAAAAAACTCTTTTCTGAAACTGGAGTTTCAGAAGGATATCTGCATTCCTGATTTTTTTACGTTTTTTCGAAGAGAACTCTGCACGCATTTTTCATGACGCTCGTGTGGATCTTGACGTTGAAAAAATAATAAATAAAGGAGGAGCCCTCCGGACAATAATTTTTTCTGAAGTAAAAAAGTACACTGAATTGAAAGAAGTGACGATTTCGTCGACCGGAGCGCAGCTATGGAAGCTATGATGTCACAAAATCTCGAAACGTCGAGGCGATAGTCTCCCAAAAATCAGTCTGGTGATTCAATATTTTCGAAAAAGTAGTCTTGTAGTTGAATAATCTGAAAAATATCCAAAACGCAGTCGTGCGGTAGTTATTCAGTTCCTAATATTCTGAAGTAGTGGATCTGAATACCTCAAATTCACTTTTCATTATCATTAAACTATAAAAAAAAATCAACCAAAAATTAAACCGACGAAATACGGAACTGAAAAGTAAAAAATAAAATAAACCTTCCTAGTCTCAATAACTAAGCTCCTAAAGTAATGTAAGTAACTAATTTTGAGTCGGCGCCAAACAAGCAAGCAAATGAATCAGGTAAGGCGTAAAATGATGGCATCGAGTTGCGCGGGGACATTCTGATAATTTTTTGGAGTAATTTAATGATCTTTGTTGATTGTTCGTTTGGCACCGACTCAAAATTAGTAACTTACATTACTTTAGAAGCTTAGTTATTGAGACACCTTTTTACTTTTCAGTTCCGTATCTCGTCGGATTAAATTTTTGTAAAAAAAAATTCTTTTTCAATTTTTTGTGGTTGGAATCTACTAATTACTACCTACTTGGTTTTTGATTACTTCCAAAATACTTATTTACCCACCTTACTTCAACTATTACCAGTTAAATAAAATGATTATCTACTTTTACTATTTGTTGTAATATAAATTATTTTTGTTGTTCTGGTTAGTTTATTTCATTACTTTGTATATCATTCCATCCTCTCATAGAATATAATGATTGTGACGGATGTAGGAGAACAAAAATAAAGACAATAGCGATATGTCATTGTCAACTACATATGTGTGCCAAAGTGAAAAATCAATTATCCCCTATTTTTCTACCCGTAAGGGTGAATAATTCCATTCGAAATCCAAATATGATCAACTATGAGGTATACCATATCTATTAAGGAAAAAATCATCCAAATCGAAGTACCCAGTATAAAGTTATGCTTGATAGAATCGGTTAACGGACCAGAGTTCAGAGGGTGAGTGATCAATATCCTTCATTTTGCTACCCTTAGGGGTGGATTTCATCTTCCAAATTCGAATGCGACCAACTTCGAAAAACATCCTATCCACTGAAAAAAGAATTAACGGAATCGGACGTCTCAGTAAAAAGTTATGCGAACCTCCTCCTTTTTGTTTCGTCGGTTAATAAATAATTGAACAAAATTCCGGTTTGAGATTTGAATTCAATGCGACAAACGAAAAGAATAGCATTGGACATTGTCGAAATGTCTGGCACATATTGTTAGTCCAACCTGTACATATCTGAAATCATCACTTGCCACAACAGGATGCTAGATATGAAAGACTGCGTATATACCGCAGAGAAGTAGAATGACATTTCTCATGCAAATTGCATGGTAGCGGAATGCCATCAGTACTGAAAGTAGTTTCAAAAAAGCTGAGACATTCCCGACCAAATCCGATCCAACCTAGTAACTATAATTGCATATCGCATCCGAGAACATTCGAGCGGACATTTATGATAAATTTGCGTTAATTTAGTTCAGAGTGCGGCATATATTACCGCTTAATACCTTTGTAAGGCGCTCATTTATTACCGCTAGCCATTTGCACAACAAAAATATTCGACTAAACCGACTCGAATGTCCGTATTGTGTCTGTTGGCGGGTTTTTTGCGGGAACGTACCGAAAACAATCCATTGCCGCATTGTTTTGCACGAATTGTTTTTGGCAATCTCATTATTTCGGTGTTATCATTGGGTATGACAGTGGTAGCTTGCATACGATATCTAAAAGGGAATCACAAGTTTAGAAGGGCAAGAAAAGTACTTTTCCCTGATAAGTAACTGCGTAAGCCAAATTATTCTTCACGAATGGAAAAAAGTCCACAGTGTGAAAAAATAGTTGAGAGATATGGTACGCCATTGTGAGGGAAGAATTCAATTCCACCGACATAATAAGGTAAAATTTCAATATAACACCGAAGAATTGGAGCAGTACATGAAACAGAATATGATTCAAAATGACTTTGACTACTCAATAACAAAACAAAAATAATGCAGTTCACATCAATGAACTCCAAAAATCACTAGAAGCAAAACAACAATGTATACTCAACAAAATAATGAAACTTTTGTAGAGAAAACCGTGTTCAACTCATCATCAAGAGATTTGGAACCCAAATTGAAAAAAATGGTGTTAGCAAAGGTGCTGAACTTTGCTGTTGCTTCTAGGATGGTACCAATTCTAGAAATGGCCATTGCCCTAGAGGCAACAGCTAGAAATGTACCAACAGAAGTAGCTGGTGATTACAGATCTGAATACCAAAACACGCTCACAATCTTATCACCCTAGAAGTACTGTATACGAGAGGAATGCAATAAAATATCTCCAATCAGATGATCAAATCGAAATAATTCCAGCTGTTGAAGGTAAGGCCACAGTCATCATGAACACAGTCGAATATGAAAACCAATTGACTCATTTGATCTCAAACTCTACGTACGGAACACAAAATTCAGATTCCTCACTAGAATGAAAAAAGTCCAAAAAAATCTGGAAGAAAACCCAACAAAATCAGTAGAACAAAAAGTATACAGAACTTTAGCCAAATACGGAAATAAACTTTGGAAAACAGAACGCATACAACTAATCTCACACCACACCAAATCTCCATATATCTATAGTCTACCAAAAATCCACAAACCCAATACACCATTGAGATCTATTGTGAGTTCCATTCGACCCCTCTGTCAGAAACAAGCCAGATATCTTTCTCACATCCTAACAACTATATCTAGAAACCCAGACAGTTTCATATAAGAAATACCCCTCATTTAATAGATAGATATATATTTATTTTCATACTAATAAACATTGAATTAGTGCATCGTCAAAAAATAGTACAATACAAATGACACATGTATATAATCACAAAACTAAATGAATAATGAAAAGCATCAAATTATAGATAGTGACACCTATAATCTGTGCGGTGAAGCTTAGACCTGTTGTCGTGGAATTTTAATGGCACGAAATTTCGTGCACATTAATAGATCGCCAACAGCATAGGCCAATCCACGACACCAATAGTCGTACTCCTAGTGCGTGTAACGCAAAAAACAAACAACGAGAGAAAGATAAATTTGTTACGAATCCAAGAGAGCCCACCATCCGCCAACAGCCTGATTCATGGTGTCCCAATCATCAGGACGGCTTGTGGTCTCTTTCAAATTCGTATCAAATATCTCATAGTGCTAATACCTATCGGCAAGTACAAAAATGTGAAAAGCACCAAATTATAGATGGTGGCATCTATAATCTGTGCGGTGAAGCTTAGACCTGTTGTCGTGGAATTTTAATACAAAAAAGTAAAGCAAGGAGAGTGTCTATCACTTGAGTTCAAGTTCTTTTATGCTCAGATCAAGATACTCTTTTATCGTATAAAAACAGTTTTTCAGTACAAAAACTTCAATTTTATTTGACTAACAAAGAGAGGGCGACAATTTTTGCGAAAATGTACTCCCTCCATTACTCTTATTACCCTTTTTTGTAACATAAAAGCCTTATTAGAGTGACACGAGCCACCCCATAGTAGATAAATATAATTTTCTAGTTCTTCTTTATTTGTTTCAGTTTCTTTTTATAAAAATTGTCTTGAAATTTAATTTCATCTATGATACGTTCAATTATTCAGTCATGGTTTTTTCTCATATTTTGAAATCTACAGTTACGTTCTTTGGATTCTTTAATACAGTCAACAAGTTATTCATGTGTTGGTATATCACCAAAATAATCATTTCTGGTGTTCTTTTTCAATTCAGTTATTATGTTTATAATCAGGAATATGGTAATCCTAATTGATATTGTATTGTTATGTTTTTTTCAATTATTGTTCATAAATTACATTCAATATTTCGTAACCATTTTTATAAATATAATTTTGTATTCATCGATTATATTGCTGCACTCTAATAAATTTTGGTTCACTTCACCTAATGAAATCAAATATTAATCTGATCACGATTACCTGTGAATACTCAAAATCAGTTTTCACCCAACATCATTCGTCTATACACTGCAGAAACATTTATTTTTGTATTTATTTCTTATGCCTTTTCTAGATTACCTTTCGTTCGTTCTGGAGTTTCAGAGCATACCACCTCTTATATTATAACAGTCGTCAAACGAATGGTAAGAATACAAACCTAAACGTTTCTCATTCTGTACTATATCCGTAGGCAACACATATTACATTTCACAAAGTCAAGCGTGGAATGATATGAGGACTAGTGGTGAACAGGTACGGACTACTTGTATACGTTCTTCAAAAAACTTTTTAACAAAAAATAAATACCGACAAAAAATCAACTGAAAAGCAAAAAATAAAATAAACCTTCTTAGTCTAAATGATAATTGAGCTCCTAAACTAATGTAAGTAACTGATTTTGAGTCGGCGCCAAATAAACAATTATCGAAGATCATTTATTATCTATGAAAGAAGTCATCAAAACGCAGCCGTGCATCTCGCTGCCATCATTTTACGCTTCACCTAATTCAATTGCTAGTTTGTTTGGCGCCGACTCAAAATCAGTTACATTAGTTCAGGAGCTCAATTATCATTTAGACTAAGGTTTTTTTTTTTGCTTTTCAGTTGATTTTTTCGTCGGATTAATTTTTTGTTAAGAAGTTTTTATTTTTTACTTTTCAGTTCCGTATTTCGTCCGTTTAATTTTTTGTTAAAAAATTTTTATTTTTCAATTTTTTGTGGCTAAAATCGACCAATTACTACCTAATTGTTTTTTGATTACTTCCAAAATACTTTCTTACCCACCTTACTTCAACTATTACCAGTTAAATAATATGATTATCTACTTTTACTATTTGTTGTATTATGAATTATTCTCGTTGTTCTGGTTAGTTTATTTCATTACTTTGTATATCATTCCATCCTCTCATAAAATATACTGATTTTGACGGAACAAGAATAATGTCAGTAGCGATCTGTCATTGTCAACTACGTATGTGTGAGCCAATATTCACTAGTGAAAAATCGATTATCCCTTATTTTTCTACCCGTAAGGGTGCATAATTTTTTTCGGAATCCAAAAATAAGGTATACCCTATCTATTAAAGAAAGAATCATCCAAATCGAAGAACCCAGTACAAAGTTATGCCTGATAGAATCGGTTAACGGACCAGAATTCAGAGGGTGAGTGATCAATATCCTTCATTTCGCTACCTCTAGGGGTGGATTTCATCTTTTAAATTCAAATGGGACCAAATTCGAAGTACACCCTACCCACTGAAGGAAGAGTTATCGGAATCGGACGCCTCAGTAAGAAGTTATGCGTGATCATACATAAAAAAATATGATGGAAAAACATAAAATATACGGGTCGAATAGAGAACCTCCTCCTTTTTGGTTTCGTCGGTTAAAAAGAGTGTAAACTTTGGAATCGCGATGGTTCTGACATGATCTTTCCATTAATATGCTTTGGGATATTTGGGCCATGAGTGATTCAAATCCATATCAATAGGTATTTGGAACTGATGAGGGTGGCACGCCTGCTTGTTGCCTATATCTCCTTCACTTATCAACCGATTTGAATGAAATTCTGTACATAGATATGAGACACAATTTCGGATTGACAGACTTCCGGTTTCGCCAGAATAGCCACCAACTTCGATTTTTCAAATGGAACACCCTGTATGTTTGACGTTTTTCGCATTCTACGGCTCAAATTACATACGACAGTGTTGCCAAATTTTTATTTGCCAATTGAAAAAAAAAATGAAATTTTCTTGTTTGGTCCAGGAGGCCTTGATCAGGTTGAATCCGATACTAATTCACATCAGTAGCTCATAGTAAAAGTCATTTCATCGCTAAGATCAATAACAAATCCTACAGCAGGAATTAAAATTTTCTGAACGCATTTTTAACGAAAAAAATGTTTTTTTCAAATGGTACCTATCGAGGGCCATCTTCCATTCGATAGAGAATTCAATTACCAATTTAACGATATACATTAGGTACCACTTTCTTCTTGTTCAAAACTAAAAACTATCAATTATTATATTTGTTGTTTTTGATAAATTTTATTTATTCTAAATGCAATATTAATTTATTTATTCTGTATGCAATATTAATATCTTTATGGCTTAAATAATTAGAAAGAAATCCGCATCAAATACCTACATGGGAAAATGGCTCTCAGCCAATTTTGAAAATGTTTCTTCTCCATGTAAGTAACACATATTGTACTCCACTACCTATGGTTTTACTTCTTTTCTCTTCTTTTACTGTAGAATTTTACATTACGCTGATGATGACCCTATAGAGGTTCGAAACATGTACTAATCGATGGTTTTTCACGTATCCACCATCACATAACTAATCGATTGCGATACTAAATTGTGGAGATGACTTTGAGTTTTTCTACTTCGTGAAATCATACCACTCCACTTTGAGATACAATGGACTTCTACCACAGGTTAATATGTAATATATTGGTCAGGTACAAATCGTATAAATTTCATAGGGTGCTTGGTGCCTGATTTTGGGTTCCTGGTAACGGACAATTGATGATGATACCTACAGGCAAATTAATTCATAGTTCAGATTTGCAGTGTTCCTGTGGACATCCAGACTAGTAGAGCTCGTCCAATATTGAAACGACCACTCTGGCTTTTCTCTACCTGACAAACAATTTTTCTCGAAGATGTCCGAACTGTAGCTATCAATAGGAATTCCATAGGCGTACCAAATTATTTGGTATAGGCGACACACGAGACGTAGTTTTTGGCGGACGAGTTTTGTGATTATGGTCCGATTCGATTCAAAATTGGTATGTGGGGATTTTTGGGGTCAAAACTCATGAGTTCAAGATTATAACTGCACTACCTATTTATTAATCAAACAAACCTAACCTTTCAAACGCTGCATGCAAAGACACTGGGAAGATTCGCCGTAGCATAAGCAAATCGTGTCCACTCGTGTTTCCCCCTCTATACCTACCCAAGGGTCGTTTTAATATTGGACGAGCTCTAGCACTGTCTGTGTATACTTATTACTACCCCAGGATTGTTAAGGTCAGACAGTTTTGGAATATTTTTTTGAAACTCGTTTTGAGTTGAGTTGCTTGTGCACATCACGTTGTTGGTACAAATTGCGTTGTCGATTTTTTCATTCCCTTTCCATTTACATTGTGTGTGGATTTATTCACTAAAAATCTGATTCAATTTCATGGTGTTGATTTTCTTCAAAGGTATAAAAATAATTGATAATGCAACAGTGTGTAATACCCATATTTTCGTTGACAAATGTTTTATACGGCCTATATTACATTACTGTACTTATTGATAAACCTTCCCAGCCAATGTAAAGTTGTATATATGATTATAGTAGCGATACCGTTGCTTTTATAAAGTTGATGCTCACATATCAACCTTATTTTAAATTCGAGGAAACGCCTGTATCGATACTAAACTTCGAAAAGTGACCCAATTGTACAGTAGAGAAAATATGGAAAACCTTTTTTTTACTTGAATATCATATGTGATATTTATAATGTGGGATACCACATCATTATGATAAATGGAAATACATTGGATATTATAAGCAACCAGAGTTTGATTTCTAAATAAACACATCCGCAGAGTATTTTTCAAATTGTCTATAATTTATGTTTAGGTTTTAATCTACAAGTTTTCTCTTGTTTGATGTTTAACTGAGTGGCGTCCAAAAATAAGAAAAAAGGTCATAAAATAATAATATTCAACATCACACTATTTGAATCTATTGAGGCCAGTTTCCACACGAGTCTCTTGTTCTGAGTAAATTAGCCGAGGGAAAATAAAGTACAATCTTGTCGCTATATGAATAATGGCAACACAAGACCCGCTACAATATACAGGGTGTCCCTGGACTTCCTCTTTTCCCCTTGGGAATGTTTAGATGGGGTCAACATACCACCAGTACTTCTTATAACTTTTGTTCCTAAAAGCCTTCGTTACCAAGTTACTGGCCCTCAAAGTTAAAAAATGAAAAATGTTTTTCTTTGATAACTTTCAAAGTGAATATTCAAAATCATCTTAATTTTGGTGATTGACTATACAAATGATTTCCTTCGATGAGCTTCCATGCAGGAGTCAGTTGTTTTGCTACAAAGTCAGGAACGGACTACCCCCGATCGTCCACACCCCAAAACATTGAAATGACAGATAATTTTTCAATAGTTTTCAACAAAATAAGGTTACGTAGACCATTTTCTGGATGAAAGTACTCGTGTGGAAAATCGACCGGAAATGCAGTTTTACTCGACGACATCGAACCCGATCGTCCACCATCATTCGAAATGAAAAATGTTCACAGTAGAAATACTAATGCTAACGTTGATTCAACAACATTTATAACAGGGATAATACAAAATATGCTAAAATAAAGTCGTGAACAAAAAGTACAATAACTAGTTGAAAGTTTCATTCACAATGTAGATATTTAAAAAATGAAATATCAAGTTATGTAGATTCGTGGTGTTTTTGAACTAACAAGCTACTCCACTATGAAATATCGAATTCAGTCCATATTTTGTATGTACGCGTGGAATAAGCACGTTTCGTGTTGTGTTATCTGAATATCTTGAAACTCAATATTTGGATGTTGCAAATTCGTATTCACAGCTTAAATGTTTCACTGATAAGTATAATTTCATGGGAGAAAATCTTTAACCCGAATATAAATTTAGCTGAAAAAACGCACATCGGAAGACATAACTAATAAAAGCAAACGAATAAACTACAAAAACGGCTGCACATGAATAGGTGAAAAATATAAGGTGAATAAATTTATGTTCCATTTCTTCCACAGATATTGACAAAAACACCTTGTAGAACAAAATAAAATTAGTGTGGATAAAAAATGACAACTGGAATGCGATTTTGTTTTGTTGAGTTGTGCGTTGTCATTGTATTGTCAATATTCTAATAGGACAGTTTGAAGTGTTTTGATATGGCCGAGCAGTTTACATTCAACGAATATGCAGATATGCATGCATTGTATGGACGAGCATTTGGTAATGCTGCAGAAGCCGAGCATTTTCCCAATCGAACGTTGCCGGCAAGAGAAACGTTCGAGCGGGTCGATCGCAGCTTGAGGCAGACAGGTATGTCTAACGGATAATCAATTGGAGCCTGTTGTTTTATTTCGATTTTATTGTAGGTTTAGTTTTGCCAAAACGAGGTGGTAAGGGCACTCCTAGGGCTGTGCGTACCGTTGTATTGGAGGGAAATATTTTGGAAACTGTCGCTGATGATCCTCCAATGAGAATCAGAAACCTATCAGAACAGTTCAATACATCCATTCATAGAATACTTAGGGAACAACTGCTCCACCCATATCACATCCAGAAGGTACATGCCATGACACCTGAAGATTTTCCAGCACGACTGGAATTTGCCAATTGGTTCCTGGATAAGCAAAGAGGGGATATGACTTTCATTACTCGAGTTTTAACCACTGATGAAGCAGGTTTCAGTAGAGATGGAGTAATCAACTCCCATAATCTCCACATATGGGCGAAGAAAATCCCCATGGGATATTGCAAACCCAACACCAACGGAAATTCAACGTGAATGTTTGGGCTGGTATCATATAAAACCTTGAGTTTTGTAAGGTAATCGTGTTTGCATGATAAACATTCGTTATGAACATTGTACCTATCATTTCTATTTTCATTACAAATTAATCTTTTCGAATAATGGTAGACATCTCAGGTTGGATGTCGTCGAACAAAAATGCATTTTTATCAAAAATCGTTGCTCCGATCGTTTTTCCACACGAGTACTTTAATTCAGGAAATTGTCCAGGATACCTTGTTTTGTTAAAACATATCGACAAATCCCAGTCATTTCAAAGTTTTGGGATGTGGACCATCGGGGGTAGTCCGTTCCTGACTTTGTAGCAAAACAACTGACTCTTGCATGAAAGGTCATCGAAAGAATTATTTTGCTCAGTCAATCACCAGAATTCAAATGATTTTGAATATTCACTTTGAAAGTTATCAACGAAAAACATTTTTCGTTTTGTAACTTTGAGGGCCCGTAACTTGGTAACGAAGGCTTTTAGGAACAAAAGTTATATGAAGTACTGGTGATATTTTGATCCCATCTATACATTACCGAGAGGAAAAGAGGAAGTCCAGGGACACCCTGTATAATAAAGGGTACTAGGCCTAGAACAGTTCTTTGGGGGACGTCATAATTTATTGTCATTCCAGAGCTCACTCCACCATCTATTTGGGCGCATTGTTTTCGGTTTGTTAAAAACTTCGTCGAAAGATTGTGAGTCACTCCGCAAATCCCTAGGCATTCTAGTTTTTCTAGCAACAACCTATGGCAGACCGTATCGAAAGCTTGAAGTAGGTACACAAAAACGCCTTAGCTTCTTCGCTATCAACTGACTGATTGAGATTCAACCATATATGGAGTAATGCAATAAACGGGGATTCAAAAATAGCAACAAGCAGATCGTGGACCATGATGTTTGACATAATAAACATTATAAGCTTAATAACTCTCTCGTTCCATCTTCTATCAGCACATCGATGGAATAAATGATCAAATAGAATGAAGTACTGGAGTCATGCACTGAAAAAATCGCACTCACCTTGACAGCCCGTTTCGGAAAAGCCGTAAAAGAGGTTTTGACAAGCGTCGCAGTGGAATCCTTCAACCCCAGGTAGACAGTCGCAGAAGCCGGTGTGAGTATCGCAGATTTTCGATTTGGATCCTATCGGATTACAGGAACAGGGCGTGCACAGAGCTGTCACGTTACCGAAACCAACCTGAAAATAAGTAATAGCTACACAGTGTCTTTTTCAAATATATCGAGGAACCGTTGGAAAATTGGAAAAGCGCCTATTCTATAATCTGGTTTTGTTTTTATACAAGGTGTTTCTTAAAAACATGCTGATATTCAAGCAGGTTATTCTTCGGTGTATTTTGAGAAAAAAACTTCATATGAGCATATGTCCTGAAGGTCTTAACTTTTGAACTACAGGGGGCTAAAGTTTCAAGATTTTTTTTTACGATAATTTTGGTATGACCCTAGATATGTATGTGGAACGTAATACGCATCTTCTATGCATCAAAAGGCATTTTCTGCTATACAACATAGTTTTTTATCCTTTCCAGTGGCGTTCGCGCGGGATTTGCACTGAATCATTTCAAAGAGAAAAGTGTTACGCCACTACTTTTTCTCAAAGTAAACAGTCACTAAAGTACATATCAAACTCCGGCTCCATTCCCGTCTCATTTTATATATCTTGATATCTGTCATCACACCTATCATCTGTTACATTTTATCTACATTGCGTAGTCAATAATTCAATACTACTACATGTTCTCCTTTCTTTTTGAACTATGACAACGCAAACTTATGCACAATGAATCACTAAACTACAGGTGAAAATGTAAATATACACAGTAATAACATTTTCACTGCATTATACTCACAGAAACCTGGAATATCCAAGATTTAAATATGTTCAAATTAGATGGCTATGATATAGTACATAACGATGGAAAAATTAATGAATGCGATGACGTTGTTATCTACGTACGATAAGATATATGCTATGATTATGAAATCATTGTGAAGCGATTCAGATCACATTAAAAGTAGATGAAAAAACCATACATCTAACAGGTTTATACCGACCACTCTCAACAGACGAACACATATTTGTCAAAAATCTTCGCGAATATCTCTCTAATGTGTCAAAAATCAGTGCTGACTATCATGTATTTTTAGGAGATATCAACCTGAATATCGTAATTGACGATGACATAATTACAGAATAGTAACTTCTACGAATTTGACTATCATTCCGTTATGAATACCGTAACTAGACAACAAAGTGATACATCTATTAATTTCATTTTTGTAAAAAAAAACGAATGAAATATCACCTATTCTACTAGAAAGTGCCATAACTGATCATTACACAACAATCGTTAAACTCCCGTGAAAAATTAACGAGGAACATGAAGATAGATAGATAGATAGATAGATAGATAGATAGATAGATAGATAGATAGATAGATATATACTTTATTGTCCAAGAATTATTGACAAAAAAAAAAAAAAAGGGTTGGAATGAGTATTGAAATGATTAATATAAAACAGATAGATATGAAAATATAGACAAAACAAAAAATAATTAATAATTAAATAATAAATAATAATAATAACCTTGCATACTATAAAAGCAATTGCATCACAATATATACAAAACTTCGTCGAATAAATAACATATGTATTCACATATACATATATATGCACCGTCGTACATGTTGAAAATAGTATTAAGGCAGAAAAAACACAAAAAAAGAGAGAGAGAAAAAAAAAAGTGTTTACATAATAATTATTTTAGCATCACTTTACGGTATTTGAGACATGTTCACGTGATATTCCTGCAGGCTATAAAAAGCCTTTTCAAGAAGCATATTTTCAACTGATCTTCTGAAGAGTTTATGATCTGAAATGTTTTTAATTAACTGTGGCAAGTGATTGAATATTCTTTTTCCTTCATACATATTAGAGTGTTTTGTTAAATTCAGTTTAGGTATTGGCAGGTGAATATTGCAGCTCTGCCTGGTATTGTAAGGTCTATTTTCAGAAGAATCAGTAACATATTTTTTGTGAATCAGGCATACCACTTCCAGAATAAAGATGCTTATTACTGTTAAAATTCTTTGTTGAACAAAAAGTTGTCTACAACTATCCCTGTAGTTAGCCCTACACAAGTACCTTAGAGATCTCTTCTGCAGTACAAATACCTGATTTAGGAGTGTTTGATTACAAAATCCCCAAAACGCAATGCCATATCTTGGATGGGACTCTACAAGGGCAAAGTATGTGGATCTGGCTGTAGATATTTCAAGTTCATTGGCAACAATTCTAACAGGAAAAGATCCGGAAGCTATTTTCTTACACAAAGATGTGACATGTTCATTGAATTTCAGCTTGTTATCAATGTGCAGGCCAAGAAACCTAGTACAAAGTGTCTCTTCAATATTAATACCATCAAGTAGTAAGTTATCATAGCTGAATTTGAAGTTAACAATTTTGGTTTTATCCAGATTGAAGCAGAGCAAGTTTGAACCACACCATTGCTTAACTTTCTTCAAATCTGAAGAGACCACTTGTTTCAAGATATTAATGTTTTTCCCATGCCATAACAATGTGGTATCATCAGCGAAAATTGTGACGGATCCTTCAATATTTATTGTAACGAGATCGTTTATGTACAGTAAAAACAAGATCGGGCCCAAAACAGAAACAGAAACAGAAAACAGAAGTATCAGACAAATACTGTATGTACATTGATTACACACCATTGAAAAAAGAATTAGCTCGACATGATTGGTCTTATACTCTCTCCAAAAATGTCGACGGAAGCTTTACAAGCTTTCTGAATTCACTAAACACACAAAAACGTCTAAGATAAAACACAAAAACATTAAACGCAAACAATGGATCACACAAGAGATAGTAAACTCCATCAATACCAGATATATCTCATTCCAAAATGTTCGAAAAGAGCCAAATAACCTTGTTTTGAAAGAACAATATAGAAGTTATCGAGACATGTTGAATAGTCTCATCAAGAACTCAAAAATTGAATTCTATAAAAATCGTGTAGATAAATCCCAAAACGACACCAAAGCGCTACGGGAGACGGTAAAAGACGGTAAAAGACAAAAAACATTAATGTTAAAATGATAAAAAATGAATCAGGTTATCTCACTTATGACAAGGAAAAGATTGCAGATTATCATTTCAATAATCACTCGGTTGGACGAAATCTTGCGACCAGGAAAAAGAGATGCCCTGGAGACTGCTGTTTTATCGTACCACTTCTTTGTTCCAGTTACCTTCTTTTCTAACAACGCCCTTATTTCGTCATATGTGACTTCAGGCACCAATGTTTGAAAAGAGCCAGGGAGATTAGTTCGCAAATCGCTAGCTGAAGAATGAACTGATCTCCTGGGAGTAGCGCGGAAATTCAACTACGCCAGATAGAGATCCTCTCCTGCATCCATAGCTATTTTGAAAATCATTTTAACTGACTTCACTGCCCATTCGATTGAGGATAATGCGGACTACTCATTTCAAGTATGAATCCTCAATTATTTGAGAATTCCTTGAATAATGTCGAATCGAAGCAGAGCGTCCCATCCGAATACAATAAAACAGAAATGCCATGATGGGCAAAAATGGACTCGAGTTCTCTAATAACTGAAACACTTCTCAAACTAGGAATATTGCTCACTTCAATAAGTAGTATTTGTGATACAGCTCAAAGGTATCACAGCCCAGCTCCATCCATGGTAACAATGGAATCTTTTTGTACTCTAGTTCAAGTTTTATTTGGTCTGCTTGCAATTTTTGGTATGATTTGAATTCCTTGACAAAGTGTTTGATATCATTGGTGATACCTACCCAAAACACGGATAAATGTGCTAGATCTAGCATTCTACAGATCCCTGACAACTACCAGTTCACCCTTATACTCAAAATATGGTCTTATTATGTCAGGTACATCCCTGCATAATGTAATCCAAAATTAATTGAAACACCTTATCCCTAACTGCATGTTCCTTTATTTCTTTCCAATTATTTTCCGTTACTGTCAAATTTCGAACCAATAATGAAATTTAAGCATCAAATTCCTCGAAATCAGTACAAAAATCACTGCCAGCATCAGTTAGGTCTCTAGACAAATAATGAAAGGAAAAGCCATATGAAGGGGATAAGATATGAAATGAAATGCATAAAGCACACACAAAGTCGTTTTCACAAAACGTTCAATGTATATTGAAACACAATTGGTAGACCGACAGGTGGAAAACAACTACTTTCCTAGCAAAAACCACGCAGAATGTTGAATGATATCCACCTGATAATCCATGCAAACTTCCATATAAATGGATATTGTTCGCAAATGTTTCTTTCTGATAAGCTCGATTATGTTTAAATTCATGTCGTGTTCGCCTAACAATCCGCATACCGGTTGCAGGCTTTTTGGCCCTCATCAATACGGAGTAGTCACCAGCCAAAGATCCGGAGAGCTCTGGCCGAAGCGAGACACAACATAAATAACATCATCATCGAACTTAAAACATATTTGGATGCGTCGCGTGCGAACATATCCATTTATATGGAAGTTTGCATGGATTGTCAGGTGAATATCATTCAACTTTCTGCGTGGTATTTGCTAGGGAAGTAGTTGTTTTTCACCTGTCGGTCTACCAATTGTGTTTCAATTTATATTGAACCTTTTGTGAAGACGACTTTGTGTGTGCTTTATGCATTTAATTTCATATCTTATCCCCTTCATATGGCTTTTTCTTTCATTAAAATATGCCAGTCGGGCAATTTGAGCCACTCCTACTGAGAAGGAATCTTTTATTTAGAATCCTATCGAGAAAGGAGAATTGTATGGAGTGTTTTTCTCTGTCACTAGGTGTCGCCGGTTAAAAGTTATCTTTTCCGACGCACCTAAAGATGTTTTAAGCTCGATGATGATTTTATTTATGTTGTGTCTCGCTTCGGCCAGAGCTCTCCGGATCTTTGGCTGGTGACTACTCCGTACTGATGAGAGCCGAAAAGCCTGAAACCGGTATGCGGATTGTTAGGCGAACATGACATGAATTTAAACATAATCGAGCTTATCAGAAAGAAACATTTGCGAACAATATCCATTTATATGGAAGTTTGCATGGATTGTCAGGTGAATATCATCCAACGTTCTGCGTGGTATTTGCTAGGAAAGTAGTTGTTTTTCACCTGTCGGTCTACCAATTGTGTTTCAATTTATATTGAACCTTTTGTGAAGACGACTTTGTGTGTGCTTTATACATTTCATTTCATATCTCTAGACAAATTATCTGCAATATACATATATTTGCTTGGAATATGGAACCCCTTCAAGCGATATGGCTGAAGTTGCATCATCGTGTGCTGCAACCTATACGGCATTTTATGGGGCGGTTTTTTGAATAGCCCCAGAATTGGTTTTTGATCCGTTTGGACTTGAACTTTATCCCTCCCAAGGATATATTGCCTGAATTTCTGAACTCCAAAACAGACACTTAGTAATTCCGTTCAATTTGAGAATATCTTTGTTGTGTATCAGACAAGGCTTGCGAAGCAAACGCCATTGGCTGACCTTCGTGAAACAACACGCCCCTAGGCCAGCACAACTGGCATCCACACTAAGTACCAGCTCTCTACTGCTTCCTAGTTATAGCTGACTTCAGGACTTTGAGCGCTGCTCCATGATGAAATTCCCAAACAAATACTGAATCACTTTTCAATAATTCCCTCGGTACCAATAATTTTGAATGTATTTTGCCAGAAAATTAAAAATATCCGAAATTCTCTGCAGTGATTTTTTATCGCAAGATCTACGAAGCTCAACGATTGCCTTATCTTCCCCTTGAAAATTTAGGTCCAAGAAATGAAACTGAAAGAGGATCGAAAATAAATTTTTCTGGATTAAATTTGATATTTTTGGTCTTAGCCGTTTCCAAAACCTTGAGTAATGTCTCACGCAATTCCTCCCTAGTGTGTGCCCATGAAAATTCATTATACTGAAATGTAGCAACTTTCTTGATGTGCCGCATGGATTTGCTGATCACTTTGTGAAAGATTTCCGGAGCTGCAATAATAACTACGGAAGGGATACCTACCCCAAGGAGTTTGAAATGTACACAATTTTGAACTCTGTCCTTCAAGAAAAGCATCCAGAATCCTGATTTAGCATTCAATTTACAAAAATGCTTTGGATCCTTCAACTGAGCCGAAATTTCCTCTACTGTGGGTAATGGATAACATGCCTGCTTCGTGGCCTCATTCAACGGACTGGGATCTAAACAAATTCTCAGCGAGTTATCCCGTTTGGAAAGTACCACCATTTGACTGCCCCATTCCGTTGGCTCATTTCTTGGAACTATTATACCTTCCCTAACCATTTTATCAAGTTATAATTTCACTTTAGGTCTTAGAGCATGTGGAATCCTAAGGGAAGATGATATTTCTGGTAACTTTGTGAGGAATGAATCCAACTTGGTTATCAAACAAATCCATATATGCAACAGGTACAATAGAACTTAGCAACTTCGAAAGAGAATCAACCCTGGAGCTGAGACCCAATAATTCTGCATCCTGCAACCCCAAAATATCTATACAATCACTGTTCACCACGAAAAAATCAAACTTATACAATGTATCCTTATAAGTACAATTCAAACTACATCTACCAAATATTGTGTGTTATTTGTGAAAGAAGTGATAACCACATCTGAGCTTTCCAACTTCCGACCGTCCAATCCCAAATCGAAATACTGTTGAAGTCCTAGTACAAAATATATTTTTCTTAAAACTATAGCAACCTGTAGTTCAAAAGTTAAGACCTTTAGGACATATGTTCATATAAAGATTTTTTTTCGAAATAGACCCTCTTGAATATTAGCATGTTAGTAAGAAACACCCAGATTTTCCGTTTTTCCTGGAGTCTACTGTTGGAGGTTGCCATAAATATTTACCTCACATTCATCACAGGTCCTTCCCGTGAATTTATCCTTGCATTCGCATTGTCCAGTTTGGTTGTCGCATTGTTTTGATACCGTACCAATCGGGTCGCATTCGCATGCTTTGCAGTTCGAAAGGGAAGGTTCTCCGTAGTGTTCTGCTTTGCATTTTTCACACTTCCAACCTGAAAATTCGGATGTTAATCGATGATCTACAACTTCAATACTGATAATAATAACGTTTATTCATCCCAAGAAACATACATGTTTATGAAGAGACAAAGAGAAAATGAAATCAAATAGCCGTAAAAAGATTTATAGCAGTTGAATTAGTATCGTTTAATAAATTCAAAAAAGTATTTTACAGTGGCTATAAATCATGAGAGAATAGTTGAAAACTGAATTTCTTCAGTTAGTTTTCAAATTTTGTTATAATAATATTCTTTATTTTCTCAGGTAAACATTATAATGAATTATTCCAAGATCGTTATATCGATCTTTTTCCAAACTGCGTTTTTCTTTGGAAAATTTTCAAATTATTACACTGTCTGTTTTGTGAGATGGACAAAAATACATATTATCAATTTGATTATTCTGATCATACGAAAGCAAAGTTTATTTTTCGTAAAATGTAATGCTATACAGGGTTTCCAATTTACTATGTTGAACTTGATATGACGTGACCAGAAATGAAAAGTCGAGAAATTCCAAATAGTTTTTGAAATGTTGACTCACCAAAACCACGTGGGCCACCCCACCCCGTATTACCAAAATATATTTTTTCTTTTGTTAGTGGAATGATAACCATGCATTTTGTCAATGTGAAATGTATTTTCGGAAATCAAGAAATATCTAGAAACCTCAATGATCTCAGATGAACGAATAGTACTCAAAATTTGGATTCAAATTTTAATATTACCAATTCACCTTTTTGGAAGACGATTACATTGCTATTTTTTGGTTTCTGTGTTCACTTCGTTATGATCGACAAAAATCAAATAATCCATTGGTGACATTTTAGAATGTACATACCTTCAGTGTTTCCTTTGCAACTCAAACATTGACCGGTTTTTCTGTCACAAGGGCCACCGTTACAATCACATGGTTGACAGCTGTTTCCGATTTCCATTGGGTTTCCAAAGAAGCCGTCATCACATCTAAAAACGAAATTGTTTTGCTCATTTTTCAAGAGATTCCCATTGGAAGATTTGACTTCAATAACACACCGAAAAAGTATTTCTTATAATTAATGCATACTATTTGAAACAATTAGTACTTATTCTCATATTTTTTAAAACGTCATAAATGCGCATTTTGAGACTGGAATTTTTATATTGTTCTCTACCCTAAAATTTTATTTTTTCTCCATAATTGCGTTAACTGGAACACAAGTTGATATTTTTACCATCCGGAGGGAAAGTAAAAAAAAATCATATTTTGAGATTTTACTATGATTTTGAATATTTTCACACAAAAGGTCACTTCAACTTCTGATGTCCCAATAAACCTTTTATTCTAATGTTTTTCACTAATCCCGAATCCCGATTATCTCGTAATTTTTTTCTCCATGAAAGTAACTTTTGACATTGGTTCCTTCGCCATATTTAACGATTTTTATTTTCGTGATTTTGGCGAAGGTTCCGATGTCAATGAATTAATTCCAAAACGAGACTTCTGTTTTGTATCGATCTTGTATCTGGAACCCACAATCCTTTGGGAAATTTGGTGAAAACTCCAAATGTCGCAATAAATTCACTATTTTCATTGAATGTTTTCTTGAATATACTCGACTCTAACGATATTTTATTTTGATCATTAGAAATGATTTAATAAATACCAGTAAATATGCAATTAGTTAATTTATGAACAATATTGATTCAGAATTATAATAGAATATTATACAGGGTTATTCATTGGGAAAATGCGCATTCAGTTAAGGGTAGATGGAGGATACCAAGGTGCTTTAAATAACCTATATTTTATGGGGTTCTTTATAACCAAGATACAGGGTGATTTATTAATTTTCCCCATTTTTTCAATTAATCATAACTTATGAACCACCCTATACATTTTTGTAATATTTGGTTCATATGTTCTTTGTCCATATTGAAATAATAAAAAAAAGTCTTATTCCAGGTACGGCCTTAAAAAAATTAATAAATAGGTTTCGACTCGAAACAACATCCTGTATATCAATATTTTAAAATTTTGTTTACAAATTTGGAAAGAGCAGAAAAAATTCAGTAAGACCGAATGTATTTGGTGTTTCCGCGTACAACTTTTTTACTTATTAACTTGAGTCAAATCTAGATGTTTCGATAATAAGGTGGCACAACATTATGTTTTTCCCCAAATGGTACTTTTCCAGCTTTAATCCATTAAATCATCAACTTTTTTATTCTCCTAATTTCTGGATCCCAACCTTATTGAAAACGAGAGGACATGTCGTTTTGGGACAAATTATTATTATAAATGACTAACTTTCAAACACCCTGTATGCGTGAAAAAGATTAACATAACATTTGTTCATTGCGCTACATTTGAAAAAATATATATAAAAAAGAGGAAAAATGACCATTTCGAAAAAAACATAACTTTATTTTAAACAAAAATAACGATGAAACAAATTGTATTAAGTTAAACGAAAGGAATGTCACAAAAAAAATGTATACAACATAACTTATAACAGTTGTTCAAAGTGCTCTACATTTTGCTCGATACATTTCCGTGCTTTTGCAGTGAAATTCTCCGTAGAAGGTCCTCTCCAGTGTTTACTTCAGTTGATTAAACTTTTGATTTCAAATAACCCCAGTAATGGTAATCGAGTGGATCAAACTCGGGCCCCCTTGCAGGCCAGTTGTGAGATCCTCTTCTGCCTATCCAATGATTTGGGAAGTTGTCATTTATAAACTCTCTCACTATTACCCATCATGTTGAAAGTACATGCCTCCAACACCAACTCCTGCATCATCTAGCAATATGGGTAAAATATTTTGCAGGAACTCCAAATACACTTCACCTGTTAGTAGATGTGGTAGGATATTAAACACATCAAACATTAAAGGAGATTTTTTTCGGCCCAAGCATGGGAATTCCTTGAATTATTAAATTGAGTTTCATCGCTAAATACACACCTGTATATGATCCTATTATTTTTAATACCCATCTACCAAAAGCCAATCGAGCAATTTCATCTCCTGTTTGTAGCCTCTGAACTTGCTGTAAATGGTACGGATGTAGATTATTTTTTCTTAATCTTCGCCGAATGACTGAGGAACATTAGTGACGTGACTGATTCTTCTCGTGCTGATTTTTGGATCATTTTGTACAAGGTTGAGAATGTCTTGCTCCAAATCGATATCGTCTTTCATAACTTTCATTTTGTGCTACCTTTATTATAACTAGTAGTGATTTATAGTGTTTTCTTTTACCTGATTTAAAAAAAAATGCTCACCACAAAATGATGATTAGTTCGCTTCTTCACTTAACCTCACTAGTAAGTTTATTTAAATTGTTTAAATTTATTTCACAATTGTGTTTTCCTTTTTCACAGCTGTCTTGATAATGAAAATAAACATTTTCGAAAGAAAGATATATATATATATATATATATATATATATATATATATATACATGTTTTTTACATATTCAAGTTCAACAGATCAAAACAAGTCCAAACCTTATGTCAATTGTCATTTTTTTAAAACAATTGAAATTAAAATTGTTTTTTTATTTTACTTCGTGGATAAATGGGATTTGGTCGGAGCTATTCACCATGAGTCGCAAATAACTGAGAAACTTAATTTTTTCTGAAAAATTATTTTTGTGTCATTTATTGATGAATCAATTCAGTCACATCACATTTTGATTAAAAATTAATTTTTTTCAAATGGAACCCCTATGGGCCACCTACCTGTTTCTCTAGAACATACATAAAGGAAAAAAATGACATATGATTTTTGTATTTCGGTGCAGTAACAAATTGAATAAATTCAAAAATCTACAACTAGTTCATGAGTTTCCTTGCAGTTCGAATAATTTTTCAACTTAGTAAGCTGTAGAAAACAACATTTCCGAATCTTGTCAACTAATTGTGTAAGTTATACTTATAAGCACGATACTGGTGTTTTTTTCCAATTCTTGTAGCGTTTTCTCGACTAACATTGCATTGGTATTCCAATTCCCGCGTTGAAGCGGTTGGATCAAAATCAACATAAGCAAAACGTTCATTTCTGGCTCCTCACTTACGAGCATCTTCTCCATTGTTGGGTTCTTTTCTGTGTGGATATCATTCAGCGTATAACTGACAAGCGGCTACCATAGAGAAACTAAAAATAAAGAGAGTTGTCAAACCTGCAGTAAAAGTTGGCACCACGTTTAGACAGTGGCGACATATCTCGCAACTGGCCGAACTAAATACAGTTGGTTATACCGATTGAAATAAGGCGGGTTTTTCAAATGTGTTACTTTTATATGATTGATATGATATATATTTTATAAGTGATCGATTTGCCATTCTTGTATTCCATATGAATGGTTGTATCATATGAAATACAGGAATGGCAAATCGATAACTAATAAAATATATACAGTAATCGATTCGTAGAATCTGTTAGTTCGTTCGTGGTTAAAATAAAGTTTCAAAGTAAATCTTTATTTAATGATATCAAGAACAAAATTAAAGATCTTATAAGAAAGAAAATAACCAAAAAAAACATTTTATTGGAAGGAAAAAAAAAAAAAAAAAAAAAAAAAATTAAAAACACATTTTATTGTATCTAGGTCAAGGTACAACACGAAAAAAATTTATTAGCACAAAGGAGAACGAGTAGGTATACCTAACAAGTACTCCAGTTTGATGATAATCTTCGTACTTCCTCAAATGGTGATAGGAAATGGAAACTTCTTCTTCTGCAGGTGCCATCTCCATTTAATGAAGGTTGGCGACAATTTCGGCATACTTATTGCGGTCCTGAGTGGTACGAATTAAAGATGATGTGTTCATACCGGTCCAGTCGCGTATGTTTCTTAACCATGAATGTTGTCTGCGTCCAGGACCACGTTTTCCTTCGATTTTTCCTTCTATTATTAATTTAAGTATATTATACTTGTTATTACGGTATATGTGGCCCAGATAAGCGGTCTTTCTTCGCTTTATTGTTGTAATTAACTCTCTCTCCCTTCCCATACGTCTAAGCACTTCATCGTTAGGTATATGTTGAGTCCATGATATTTTTAGTATTCTGCGGAAGATCCACATTTCAAACGCCTCGATTCTGTTCATGGTGTCCACTTTTAATGTCCATGCTTCTGCTCCATACAAGAGAACTGAGTGCACGTATGCCTTTACAAAACGGTATCTTAAGTTTATGTTCAGGGTTGCGTTACATAATAGGCTTTTCATCTTTAGGAATATGGCTCTAGCTTGTTCTATACGTGATCTTACTTCGACGTCAGGGTCTATATTTGTCGTTATGTTGCTGCCAAGATATTTGAATTTCTCTACTTTCTCTATTGCGGTATCGTAGATGTTTATGTTCAGTTGTGGGTTTGGAAATCTTGTTATGGCCATTACTTTTGTTTTTGTTACATTAATTTTCATGCCTAATTGATCTCCCACTTCTACAACTTTGTTGATTAGGCGTTGAAGGGCTTCTGGATTGTCTGCAATGATAACCGTGTCGTCTGCATAACGTATGTTGTTTAATGTCCTGCCGTTAATTTTTATTCCATCCTCGTCATCGCCTATTGCTTGGTTAAATATGTGCTCAGAGTATATATTAAACAGTATTGGTGACAGAACACAACCTTGTCGTACTCCCTTTTCTATACACACCGGTTCCGATGTCGTTTGTCCACATCTAACCGTTGCTTCTTGGTTCCAATAAAGATTTTTAATAAACTCGATGTCTTGTTTGTCTAACCCTTTTTCCTGTAGTAATGTCAGAAGGACGGTGTGATTAACTCGGTCGAAGGCTTTCTCGTAGTCCATGAAACAGACATACCTCTTTCCTCATGTCTCGGCATTTCTGGAAGAGTATTAATAAGCTGGCTAGTGCTTCCCTTGTTCCTAGACCTTCACGAAATCCAAATTGGGTATCGCTTTGATCGGCGTCACATTTGTGGTAGATTCTACCTTGTATAATTTTAAGCAGGATCTTAAGTACTTGGCTCATCAAGCTTATCAGTCTAAACTCATCACATTTCATGGCTTTGGATTTTTTAGGGAGGGGAATAAATACGGAGGTAAGCCAGTCTCTTGTGATATTACCTGTTGCATGAACTTTCTGTAGTAGCTGAAACAATGGTAGCAAATTCTCTTCTTCTAACAATTTTATCATTTCAATGTGGATTTCGTCCGGGCCCGTTGCTTTTCCGTTTTTACTCAATTTAAGTGCTTTTATTATCTCTGATTTTAGAATTTTTGGAGCCTGTTCACATTCCTTATTCCTGGAAACTGATGGACGGAAATATATCAGTTTGTGAAAAAATTTCTGCAACTGATGGATGGAAATAAGTATCAGTTTGTGAAAAGCAGCTTATATTTTACCTTGTGAAAGAATATTTCGAGGAATTTCAGCGTCGAATAACAAAACATTCCATTTTCGACGTTGGGTTCATAATTCAAGTCCATAGTATAATTTCTATAATTAATTTTTCGATGACAACAGTAGAATTATTCTGAAATTATTACGTGGTTTGTCATCTTCTGACAAATGTCGAAATTGGAAAATTATCATGTCAGTCGTCTGTTGATTGCGGGCAGCGCCTCCATGCGCGACTGGCCGTACCAAAAACTTGGTGGTCAAGATCGCCAATGTTTCAAACAGTCTCTTTATTTTTAATTTGTCTATGGCGGCTACTCTGTTTTAAAGAAATTCTCCGTTAATGAATAACATATCAACCTGTTCACTTCTTGTGAACCTATAATTTTGATTTTACATTTCTACTGAACTAATTCTCGTATGTTTACTAATTTTCGTGAATTGAGATGAAAGATGACGGCAAAACACAATAAGTTGACAAGATTCAGAAATGTTGTTTTCCACAGCTTACTAAGTTGAAAAACTACTCAAACTGCAAGGAAACTCATGAACTAGTTGAAGATTTTTGAATGTATACAATTTGTTACTGCACCGAAATACAAAAATCATATGTCATTTTTTTCCTTAATGTATGTTCTAGAGAGACAGGTAGGTGGCCCATAGGGGTTCCATTTGAAAAAAATTAATTTTTAATCAAAATGTGATGTGACTGAATTGATTCATCAATAAATGACACAAAAATAATTTTTCAGAAAAAATTAAATTTCTCTGTTATTTGCGACTCATTGTGAATAGCTTCGACCCAATCTCATTTATCCTTGAGGTAAAATAAAAAAACAATTTTAATTTCAATTGTTTTAAAAAATTGACATTTGACATCAGGTTTGGCCTTGCTTTGACCTGTTGAACTTGAATATGTAAAAATATACAGGGCGTTCCACTTGAAAAAACAAAGTTACTGGCATTTCCAGAAAAACCGGAAGTGGATTGTAATGTGATCAAATCCAAAATGGTTGCTTATATAACTGTACCAAATTTCAGAAAAAAACGTTCACGAATGCAGAAGTTACAAGCGTAGCCCGATATCCTGTGTCACCCGGTATATCGTTTAACCGTGAGGGTCTGCATTTGGATATATTTTTGGTGTTGATCACAAGAAAAATATGATATAGTTGAATACTATACGTTTTACATGGTCTTGGGGATGTATTTTGGATAGTTTCTGATTTGGTGATAATTATCACAGAGCTGTGATTTTTGCTTCTGACCTAAGTGAGGCAACCGTATATTGTTTGCGATATATATATATATATCAGTCCTTCCTATACCATCACACAGGGAGTTCCACAGGGATCTGTCTTGGGACCTATGCTTTTCAATGTATTTGCAAATGACCTCATATATTTTGTAGAAAATATTCCGAATATCAAGATTATATGTTACGCTGATGATACTAACATCATTATATCAGGCGACAGCCAACAATCACTGATCTGTTCTACAGAAATTGTATACGATAACATAATACAATGGTCAGAAAATAATAATTTCCTATTGAACCACAAAAAAACAGTGTTGACATATTTCGGGCACAGACGACAAGACCCACCTATAATATTTAAAGATACAGAAAAACAATTACTCTGTTCTGAAAACGTGAAACTACTAGGAGTTATTTTTGACAGGCAATTATCATGGACAGAGCATACCAACCAATTATGTAAGAAACTTCGAAGTGCCTGCTACAGCATCAAATACTTGAAAAATCATTGCAGCAAACACATTCTCATCACACTGTATTATGCCAATTTTCACTCCCACATGAGATATGGAATACTAAGTTGGGGAAACAGTGCTGATGTAAACAGAGTTTTTATTTTACAAAAATACGTGATACGCATTATTGGGAATATTGATAAGAGGACTAGCTGTAGAGAACTTTTCAAAAAACTAAAAACCCTGACATTATTTAGCGTATATATTCTGGAGGTGTGTATATATTTCTATAATAATTATAAAAACATTACAATGTGCTTGCCAAAACATGATCATAACACTCGTTACCGCAATATGTTACAGCCCAATTCTCACTGCTCCGCACTTTATCAAAAAAGTTTTTATTTTATGGGGTGCAAATTATACAACAAATTAAATCCGGATATAAAGTCAGCACCAAATGTCAGAATATTCAAAAATAGACTGAAAGAATTCTTAATTGAAAAGTGCTGCTACTCACTAGATGAATTTTGATAATTTTTATGGATGCATGTGTGAGTATGTGTACTTATTTATTTATAGTATAGTATTTTGTATTATTTATTTGTTTTCTCTGACATAATACGTACTAGTCAAACTGTTTCGTCCAAAGTGTACTCCATTACATGGTTTTAGTTTTCCTTTTTCTGCGTTACTATGTAACAATTTTTATACTGTGTTATATCTCATAATTTTGTTATATGCATTCTGTGTTTTTGACATGTTTGTCCATTTATATTTCCTTGTGAATATGTAAAATGGTAAACGAATAAAGTATCTATCTATCTATCTATCTATATATATATATATATATATATATAGATATAGATATAGATATAGATATATATATATATATACATATACATTTAATCTTTGGAGTTTGGAATATTATTATACAGAAAACTTTATGAAGAAGTATTTGACGATTGGTCAAAATAATTCTTATACATTTCCTATAAATATCGTTGCAATTGGAGTCATTTTGGGATAAAGAACTCTTCTAAGTTCATTGTGCTAAATTCTGATTTTTTATTTATAATTCAACATAGTCTTGCCTGATCGAGATCAGAACAACCTTTCCATTTTCTGTAATAGAGTAAATTTCAATTTTTGTCTATGTTAAATTTAATTTTAATTCTCAATTTCATATTGAATATTAATGTCAAATCAGACAGGCTGATTTTATGTCAAATAATTTAAGCAAAATTCTTAATGAGATTATACTCATTGTAACAACCGTCGTTGAAGGGTGTATTGAGAAATCCCAAATTCCAAGAAGTTGAATTCATCAGTAAATACAATTCTGGCACCAACAATATTGTTTTTCATTGCTGAGAACAATCATTCCACGGATAAGAAGTTGATGATTATCTGTTCAACCTGATTGGTGGCCCAGCAGCCATTGGTACGTCCTGATTGCGAGCCACACGACTACGATAAGTCTAGCCACGAGCTACACTACTCCGCTCAATCACAGGTACATTGTCGTCGATAAAACCAAGATGTTCAGTCAAAGTAAACAATATTTTTGGAATTGTATGACCACGTAAATTAAATTGTAATCAGCACATACAGGAACTTTTGTACATACTGATAGTCAACTTCTTTTTTGTTAATAGACTAGGAAAAATTTCGAATTTGTTTTATTGTTGTACTGATTTACAGAAGGAAACATTATTGGATTTGCAATTATTATTGGTAGGATTTGAATTTTTATCTAATTAAACAAAAAATTCTGGCGTCCATTCAAGTCACACCGGGCACGTTAAAAATGCTACGAACAACTTCAGCGTAGTAGCATATTCGCAGCTGCAGGCGTCATATCAATGTGCACGAGATATGACGATAGATATGCCGTCCTTCGTAGAGGACGTTAAGATGAGGGTTCCTAGCATAGATGTTGAGCTCGTTGAAGGATTCTACCTCTGAAAACAACAGAGGATTCGGCAAAATATCCGGTTGAGGGAAGTATGCATACTGGCTTTGGTGATTAGCCTAGGTAGCAGAAATGGGCTGACGTAAAATAAAAGAAGAGGTATTTTCGTCATGAAAAAATTACAGGGTGTCATGAAAAATAAAACTGGGGGTCTTTTCTGGTGAAACCGGAAGTGGGTGATTTTGAGTTGTGATAGCGATATACCAAATTTGAAACCACAGAAGAAATGGGAGGGCGTACCTCGTCACCTCGACGTCATCCGGAAAACGTTTTCATTACTTGATATCGTAGTATTTCGTATCATCTCTTATTTCCAAACACTCGCCTTGAGTGGAAAAGGTCATCTCTGATACCGACTTTGACTGCGGAGAACTCCAGACTGTTCACCACATCACAACTGAGTGTCCCTCACAGCATATGGAGGAGAGGGGCGACCTTTGAGGCTACCCTCTGTGCTGGACTGATTAATGGCTTGATTTTAAAATTTAATTTTTAATTGTGCTGCACATATAATTTTATTAAGGTGTCTGTACTATTGTATCCTCTGTCATATTATGTGAATTTGTATTTGTGACATTTCTCTCAAGAACTAAGTCCATGTAAGCCATACGCTAAATAAATAAATCCAAACAAATCCTTGAATCAAACAATTCAAAATTACGCCAGCACGGGTGAATAGATGACGTCATATTACTTAATTTATTGAAAGCGAATACTTCCTATACTTACATTTCGCAGTGATCCCCAGTATACCCTTTGGGACATTGCGTGCAAACATAACTTCCCTCATCCTCCGCGCTTTCCGAAAAATAGTCCAGCTGACAGCTCGGGCTGAAATTATTCTCTTCGTTCAGCAACGGACACGCGCACCTCTTGCAATCCTCTGGGGTGCCCCTGATCGGATTCCCGTAGTAACCAGGGGCGCACCTTTCGCACTTGTCTCCGAGGGTATTGTGCTCGCAGAAACACTCGCCAGTGGTGGAGTTGCAGGTGGGGGAGTGGCCGTTGCAGTCACATTTGGCGCAAAATGCTTCCGGGGAGGGGGAGGTCGAGTCGTTTGCGTAGATCCTGACGTAGCCGAAGGAGCAGGATTCGCAGGAGAGACCAGTGTAACCTAGGTATGAAATATGACTGTTGAATTAGAAAGGACACTCAATTTTGGAAAGATTTACCTACAGTTGCCGTAAAGAAATTGATATCATCAATTCATCACTATGACCATGGTGATTAGAAGATAATCGGTCAGCAATATTCGTTTCCAAGAAGAGAATATGTATAAAGTTTCAATACATATTCTCTTCTTGAAAACGAATATTGCTGACCGATTATGTGGATGAAATATGATTGTTACGAACGATCTAATGTGTAACCAGTATAGAACATTGGAATAATGTTAAATTAATTGGGATAGTTGTGAACAGTGACATTGAACGGGGTTTCTGACAATGCTATATCCAAATGGACAACTTATGTTCAAAAGTAGTAGGTATATATATTATGTTATACTCTGTTTTTGAATGTGAGAGAGTGATGAAATGTAAATTTGCAATGACCGAACCCATTGAACAGGGTGGATAACTTGTAGGTTGTATTGTAAACTTGCAAAGATAGTTTTTGAAACTGCGTATTTCAATGATTTAAGACATACACACTCCGAATCGGCCCTGAATTAGGGTCACCTTAGTTTGCATAACAATAGCTAGGAAGAGTTTTCTGAATGAAATTTATGTGACAGCGGCGTAACTACATACATGATTATAATTATAGAGAAAGGCAGATAATTGAGATATCAATTACTATAACATAAGGTAAATAGAAACTCTTAAAGAAGTAATAATAATATGAAAATAGATAAAGTGGAATAAATATTAATAATTATGAAAAAGTCGCCTATTTTCAATTCAACTCATTTTTTTCATTTTAGTCATCATATTCCGAGTAGTCCGATAAACTATCGTCGTTTGGGTCCAGAGAAATGATAAGGAGCTCTACAGTGTTTTCTAACATGTTATCTGCATTCTTTCTTCTATTCCAATCACATGTTTGACGCACTTACTCCATTTTTTGCAATCTACTGTCTTTATTCCCTCTTGCAAGAGGTTTTCAACGGCTCTTATTTGAAAAGTGGTGTGATGTCTTGCTTCAAACTCTTTTACTTGTACCCACACCAATTCTATTGGGTTCATTTCACAGTGATATGGCGGAAGGCGAAGTACTGTTATATTCCGTTTTAGAGCGATTTCGTCGACAACAAATTTCGTACAAAAGGTTTATTCAACTTTACAATCTCCACTAGCTCCTTTTTCATCATATCTTTGTGACATGGCTTCTCATATAAAGTAAGCCAATGAATGATGTAATTTTTTTGCAAGAAGACGTTGGTATTTTTTCGGATATTCTTGTTGGATGCTGACATTATCCAGGACAATAACACACCCAGGAGGAATGAGATCTAGCATTTGCTGGGAGTATTCTTCAAAAACATCAGCCTTCATGTCTTCATGCTAGCCTTCAGTCCGTTCTGATTGAAATGCAAGTAAGGACCATCGACAAATCCATTTTTTGCTACCAATGTGAGTGATTATTATTCTTTTACCTTTTCCCGAAGGTGCTTTTATTCCAGTGGACCATCCTTCCATATTTTACCAACAACATATCCTCCATTTAACCAAGTTTCGTCCAAATAATAGATAGTCCTTTCCCTTCAAAACTGTCTAACTGCCCTCAAATATCGTCGTCGCTAGCAAATGATTTCGTCTTCTCTATTGAGAATTAAATTCTGTTTTGAATTTCTTCATAACGAAAATTCATTTCTTTCAAAGTTTTCACACTTCATTCCTACCCAAGGGTGGAATAAAATCCTCCTTTTTCATTTCAGACATTATTTTGTTCTAAGTAGGTATTTTTTTTTTTGTAAAACGAGTGTATGATTCTTCTGATGGCAGTCTTTTCATCCTCATTCATTACAGTTTCTTCTTATCCTATACTTCACTTTGGTGACCTGATGGAAGCCGGTATATTGTTGCCTGTCCGACTCCAGTCATATTCGAACACATTGAGAATAATAATTTTCTCATTTTTAGAAATCGCACTTTTACTAATCCGTTTCTCAGCAACAAATTCAGAAACACTAGACATTTTCAAGAACGAACTATTCCAACAACTGCCTGAAAGTAACGAAACATTAAAAAAAATCAAAACACCGAGGCACAGGTAGGTAAAGTACCTGTGTCTCTACCTAAGCTCATAATTATTTTTTTTATTTGTGAAACAAATCCGACCATTGATTTGTTGAAAATATAAACAGGATGTTCATAAAATCAGATGCGGAATCATCTGCGACTGAAATATAAACCTTAGTCACTATCTTCATTTTAATCGTGGATTTTTCAATTCACAGAAAAATCTTTCTATCAATTGAGAATGTTGCCCTTTTCAACATAAATCCGACCATATTGTTATCTCTCATCACATGGACGGATTTATATCTACATAATATTATTTGTTAAAAAAAAACTCTTGAAGTGAGAAAAAGGAAATCAGGTAGGTGATTGTAAATTTATAATTTCATTGTACCAGGTACAGGAAAGTGCAGAGCACACTTCAGCGTTGTTCATTGTCAAGGGCTCATAATATTAAGTCACTAAGCTGGTATGAAATATCTTTGAACCAACTTTATAAGGTTATTGGTTATATTTGGACCAATAAATATCCTCCTTATTTGAAGAGCTAGAATAATGGATATATTGGGAAAGTTGTAGCATTTTTTCTAAACCGCCAAGAAATGTAAATATAAAAACAACTGAACGTCGCATTTGAAAGGTATGATATAAACTCTTTTCTTCCTGATGGGACACCCAGTATATTATTGCATTTCTGGATTCTCCAGAAATGTCTATTTTTTTTTAACTCATGATGTCCCATATCTACTTGCACATTCCCATCTTAGTTTTTCATAAGCTATCCAATGACATCAACTTTAGATTTAACCTCGTACGCCTATGGAATACGGCGAAGACGACTTGGTTTTACAGTTCAATAATCATTTATTACTCTCTCACATTAGGAAACCGAATATAGATCTAAGACTATTTTCTGAACTAACTCGCTCATATTCTTTAAAATCACCTGAAGAAATGTTCAATCCTTTTTGAGAAAACATAACATCATACAACTAACCTGAAGGACAAGAGCATCTCTCCACACTGCTATAACCGTCCTCCTCTTCACCCAGATTCAGTGTCGCTTGCTCCAACAAAGCTTCTATTTGATCTGTATGGAAAGTCGATCGGAGCAAAATGTGTCTTAAATCCGCTAGAACGCTGAGGAACTCTCTCCTGCTTACTGCCTTGCCGTGATACATGCTCCGATCGAGCCTGGTTATATCTGTTATGTTATCTGGTACATGGTACCAGTCGGGTTCGCTTAGTTTTATCTGGAACGTTGTTTTGGCCGAAGTTGGCTATCGTCTCCGTAGGCTATCTTGAGACCGTTGTTTCCTGCGGAATATAATGTTAATAATAACATATTTATGTATTCTACGGAACGTTACATTATTTTATAAAAGATCAATGTTATGACCCGAGAATATATATATATATATATATATATATATATATATATATATATATATGCACTAAACTAAACTAAACACCCCAGCTGAGAAAAAAATAAAAATTTCCATGTGTGTTCAACCCTACCTGAACCGCTAATAAAAATATGGGCACAGTAATAAATTATGTTTTTTACTCATCGCCAGAGCCTAACAATATGAATTAGAGAAATAAAACATGTCATCATTACCCCGCTCTTTGGGAGACATAATAATAACTAACGCGTAAAACGTCTTCTAAAGTAGTATGAAAGTATTGAAAAATAAAAATTCTACCTCATTTCAAGCCTCAAAGCTCATTCAAGCATCCAAGCTCATTCGCTCAACTCGACTCAATTAAGTGAAGTCTATGTATACAGTTCGAAATATGTAGCTAGATTAACTATCAAATATAAATAATTGAAATGTATCAAGAAGCAGTGCGGGTATTTAATTACTAAATAAACAGCAAAGAAATTGAAAATTTATAATCATAATTTAGAAACGTTTGATGAAAATATAGTGTGTGAAAATCCAGAAGCTGTATCTTTGTGGTTTGTGTCAATCAGATCTTCTTCAACTATCATTAAACTGAAGGGCATTAATCAAATTTCTACGAAATTTCTATCCATAGTGAAAATGTTTCATATAAATTTTAACCACTTACTCGAGTATGCGTTATTTTTTCAAAATATAATTTGAATAAGCCTAGACTTTGGAACTACTCTTCAGAATCCCAGTAATTCGTACTATGAATAAAAACTAGACTTCTATCACTGCGGAATACATTTCGAAATATTTTGATTTATTGTTGTAATGCGAAACTATACCTAGAATTATTTCACAGTTTTATTATTGAATCAAAATAATTTTATATCCAGTATGTGTAAAGAATTACCAAATTTTAAAATTTATTTTGTAACTGGTTTAGAAATATTATTTTCGACGGAAAAAATCTTAAAGTCATATTGAAATTGTTAGATTTTTGAAATTTCAGTTCCTTTATACAAGGGCTTCAGAAAATTGATGGAACTTACCGTCAGTTGTAACGCATTTATTCATCAGGTTGTATTACTTATTCTGAACATGTACTTAGTACTTTGGGAGTAATTAATTTGGATTGATTAGAATGTCATAACATACAGTGAGTATTTGTTGTAACGAAGTAATCTTTTTTTTTTGTAATATAGCTTGTTTGTTTTCATTAGTGCTTTAATTATTTGCATAGTATCCTTAACTAGAATGGCGATGTACATAATTTGAATGATTCCAGCTCTCTAAAAATGAATAACAAGTTTTTATAAATTATTCACAGCCAGTATAGCCCTCCATAAACTTGGTAACAACATCTCAACTAAGTGAACTGAAGTGTGGGGTTTCTAATTTAACAACACCCTGTATTGGGTCATAACACTTGGTGTTGCAGGTGTGGTCTGTTTATTCATAACACCCTGTATATAGCCGGACATTAGATCAAATTGAAAATAATGATCAATTTCATAGCTTTGTTGATACCTATGTGGAAAAGTTCGATTATTTGGTTGACAAGGATTTTGTATGAAGATATTACAATAAAATGTAACCAATTATTTTAAGTAATTTTTACCCACCTACAAAAACGATATTGGGCCCTCTGGTGGTCTCGCCACTGGTGTCGCCCCTCATCACCACCCACTGAACTGTGAAGATGAAGTTGGAGTTGTAAGCCTCGAGTTTGTTGCCCAAATAGTCTTCAGGTGCCAGCCAGTAAAGGGATTTTATGCCTGGAAAGTCGTAGTTTCCCAGAGAAAACACGCTTTGACCGTTCCAGTTGGGCCGTACGGCTCGCGAGACTTTCAAGTCCGTTATCTGCCACTCTTTCAGGGATCCGACCTGAAAGTGAAGAAGTAGGTCGTGGATTTTAGTACGAGCGCTATGAGGCATTCTTCTAGAAAGAAAAAAATACCAAATTCTGGATTTGGATTACGAGCTAGAACCCTAGAATTTAATGTGAACCTAACTTTTCACCAATTGAATTTCTTGCTGATAACGATTCGATACAGTCTGAAAATTATGGCAATCAGTTGACTGCTTTCCGAATTGCAGCGTTTTCTGATCTGAATAAATATATACTGTTTCTCAAGTACGATATATTACCTGAAGATTGCAATTGTGTCGAAACATCGCGAAATCAGACATTTTGTGGACCAATATCACAGTACGCATATATATATACAGGGTGTCCCTGGACTTCCTCTTTTCCTTCCGGGAATGTATAGATGGGGTCAAAATATCACCAGCACTTCATATATTTTTTGTTCCTAAAAGCCTTCGTTACCAAGTTACGGGCCATCAAAGTTACAAAATGAAAAGTGTTTTTCTTTGATAACTCTCAAAGTGAATATTCAAAATCATCTTAATTTCTGTGATTGACTGAACAAATGAATTCCTTCGGTGAACTTTCATGCAGGAGTCAGTTGTTTTGCTACAAAGTCAGGAACGAACTACCCCCGATGTTCCACACCCCAAAACTTTGAAATAACTGGGATTTGTCAATATGTTTTGACAAAACAAGGTTACCTGGACAATTTCCTGAATAAAAGTACTCGTGTGGAAAATCGATCGGAGCAACGATTTCTGATAAAAATGCATTTTTGTTCGACGACATCCAACCTGAGATGTCTACCATTATTCGAAAAGATTAATTTGTAATGAAAATAGAAATGATAGGTACAATGTTCATAACGAATTTTTATCATGCAAACACGTTTACCTTACAAAACTCATGGTGTGAATAATCAATAGCAAGCCTCAAGAGCAAACAGAAATGCAAAATCCGCTACAAAAATTCCTCGATATGACCCCCGTCTGTCTCAATACATTTTCTTAGTCGGCGCAAACACCTTCTCTGCACTTGAAATAGCATGCGTATGGCTTCACAATGGCTTCACAATGTAATGTAATTCTATTCAACAAGGCATCTCTGGTGAGAATAGGTGTAGCGTAAACGAGGCTCTTTAGATGCCCCCACAGAAAGGAATCCAATGGATTTAAATCCGGAGACCGCGGTGGCCATATGGCCCACCTCTACCAATCCATCTATTGGGGAAAATCTGGTTCAGATGGTCCCGCACAATCAAACTAATATGAGGAGAAGTGGCATCATGCATAAACCACATATCTCTTCGGGTTTGCAATGGAACATTTTCCAAAAGTCCATTCAAATCGTTCTGAATGAACTCCAAATAACGTTCTCCATTCAATCGGTCATGTAGAACGAATGGTCCTATAAGATGGTTTCCTATGATAGCAGCCCAAACATTCACGTTGAATTTCCGTTGGTGTTTGGTTTGCAATATCCCATGGGGATTTTCTTCGGCCCATATGTGGAGATTATGAGAGTTGATTACTTATCAGTGAAACTCCTCAACATTTAAGCTGTGAATACGAATTTGCAACATCCAAATGTTGAGTTTCATGAGATTCAGATAACACAACACGAAACGTGCTTATACCACGCGTACATACAAAATATGGACTGAATTCGATATTTCATAGTGGAGTAGCTTGTTAGTTCAAAAACACCACGAATCTACATAACTTGATATTTCATTTGAAAAAATATCTACATTGTGAATGAAACTTTCAACTAGGTACTGTACTTTTTATTTACGACTTTATTTTAGCATATTTTGTATTATCCCTGTTATAAATATTGTTGAATTAACGTTTGCATTAGTATTTCTACTGTGAATATTTTTCATTTCAAATAATGGTGGACGATCGGGTTTGATGTCGTCGAGTAAAACTGCATTTTTATTAAGAATCGTTGCTCCGATCGACTTTCCATACGAGTACTTTCATTCAGAAAATTGTCTACGTAACCTTATTTTGTTGAAAACTATTGAAAAATTATCTATCATTTCAAAGTTTTGGGGTGTGGACCATCAGGGGTAGTCCGTTCCTGACTTTGTAGCAAAACAACTGTCTCCTGCATGAGAGCTCATCGGAGGAATTCGTTTAGCTAATCACCAGAATTGAGATGATTTTGAATATTGAAAGTTATAAAAGACTGTTATTTTGACCCCATCTATATGCCAATGGAAAAGAGGAAGTCCAGACACGTTATATAATATATATATATATATATATATATATATATATATATATATATATATATATATATATATTACCAAATGAGTGCGAAAGTTTTTAAGGGGTGATTCCTTGTCGAAAATTAGAGCTTGAAATTTCTGAAGAGAAATAACATTTTATGGGCATGGTCTACCAATAAAAAGGCTACCTATGAGTATTTTCAAATTCTTTTGTTATCTTTTAAAGGGGTAAAAGATGCAACCCCTATTCCATTTTTTTGTGATCTTTCAAAGGGGTGAAACATGCAATTCTTATTTCATTTTTCTCCAGAACTTTTTAACGAAACAATATTTCTCAATAAAAAATATGTGTTGAAAAGAACAATTCATTGCATTTTAACTCAGGTGTTGTGTCCGTAAAAGCAATAGTTTCCAAATAAAAAAATTAAATACAACATTGTGCATGAACGGATCTTCTGTAAATGGAATCCAAAAAATCTAGTAGGTGGTTGTCACGTTTTGTTTGACAACCAAGTTTTATCAAAATCGGCCTAAACTTCGTAGTCATTCATGAAAAACCGATTTTTTATTAAACCTTTGACACCCCGTTACTCGGAAGCGAAGCAAGTTAGGACATATGTTTACATGAACTTTTTTTGCAAAATATTAAGGAACCACCACCTGAAATGAATGACATCATTTGAGATATACAAAAATATAAAAAAATGGAAAATGGAAGTTTTATTATATCTGAAATTTGGTATGATAGTGTACTAATGATTCCTCGATACGACGTTTCGTGTCTTCACGGCCACCATCAAGTCATTTTTTTAATATGGACCTGTCTTTTTTATTACAAATATAATAAAACATTTGAATCCAAATTCAGTGATATTCACACTTGTCATTTCAACGACGTTTTATCTGAAATATTTAACATCATCAATGACAATAATTTTTTTATTACGGTCTTTTGTAAATTCATTTTGATTTTGTCAAAACGAATATAACAATAGGCATACTTCGACATTACCTAATAATTTCGATAGAAAAGATAATACAACATAACGAAAATTGAAGATTTGAAACCGGATTTCTCCTGAATGAATTTCAATAAGAATATTTTTTCTTAATTCTCAAATCATAAGTGAACAAAATATCAGTAATTTCTGAAAGACGATTTCTGTTTGATTCAGTACAATCAAATAGCATCTCAGTCCAATTGTTATATCCGTTTTGACGAAATCAGAACAAATTTACGACAGGACCAAAAATTATTGTCACTGATAATGTTCGTTATATCAGATAAAATGTCGTTGAAATGACAAGTGTGATATATCACTGAATTTGGATTTCAACGGTTTATCAATATTTGTAATAAAAAAGGCAGGTCCGTATTTTAAAAATAACTTGATGGTGGCTGTGAAGACCCGAAACGTCGTAGCGAAGATTCATTAGTATACTATCCTATCAAATTTCAGATACAATATAACTTTTCCTACCCTTTTTTGGTATTTTAAATACAAATTATGTATGCGTAAAAAAACAAAAATAGCAGAATAAGTTTTTCCTGTATAACTCAAGGAGGGCAAGAGTCCCTGTAGATTTTTTCGATCAATGCAATGCCAAGGCATGATAAAAGAAACGGAGAATGTAGTTTCTCCCCTTACACATTTTTTCAATAATTCATTGTAAAATGGTGTCTTTCCAGATTCCATGGAATTAGCTCCTGCATATAATATTATATACAATGGACATAGACAGTTATCATCAGATTCCAGAAATCTCGAAAATACTCGAAAAATCAGTTTGACATATGATAAACGAATTTACTGAACAATATAATTTAATAACAGTAAGCCAACATGTCAGAAAAGGAAAATCAGTTGAAAGGGCAACTTTTCAAATATTCTAATTCGTCCACCACGAAGACAAAAAAGTAAATATAACCTCTTGGAATAAAATATTATGTCTCTAACAGAATTAAAATCGTTGAAATGCAGAACGAAACAACCGACATGTATCCGGTTTTGAAAAGGAGGCTGCTGTGATATTGAAAAAAAAATATTTCAAATTTCCTTTTTTATAGTTATATCGGCAAGTTTCATGCCATTTTCAAATTCAATAACAAAAAATTAAACCGACAAAAAAATCAACTGAAACGCAAAAAATAAAATAAACCTTAGTCTTGATGATAATTGAGCTCCTAAACTAATGTGAGTGACTAATTTTGATTCGGCGCCAAACAAACAATTATCGAAGATCATTATATTACTTTGAAGAAATAATTAAAACGCCGCTATGCATCTCGCTGCCATCATTTTACGCTTTTCCTAATTCAATTGCTAGTTTGTTTGGCGCCGACTCAAAATTAGTTACTCACATTAGTTTAGGTGCTCAATTATCATGAAGCTTAGGAAGATTATTTAATTTTTGCTTTTCAGTAGATTTTTTCGTCGGTTTAATTTTTTGTTAGAAAGTTTTTATTTTTCAATTTATTTGAGGCTGAAATCTATTAATTACTACCTACTTAATTTTTTATTACTTCCAAAATAGTTACTTACCTAGCTTACTTCAACTATTAACTTTCAATTATATGATTATCTACTTCAACTATTTGTTGTTATATAATATAAATTATTTTTGAAAGTTCTGGGTAGTTGATTTCATCACTTTGTATACAATTCCATCCTTTCATAGAATGTAATCATTCTAACGGATGCAGGAGGACCTGTCAATGTCAATCATCCTCTATTTTACCACCCATAAAGGTGGATTTTTCCATTACAAATCAGAAAATGATCAACTATGAGGTATACCCTATCGAAGGAAAAACCAAAGGAAAACCCAAAGTTATGCCTGATAGAATCGGTTCACGGACCAAGATTCAGAGGGTGAATGATCAATACCTCTATTTTGCTACCCATAGGGATGGATTTTTTGTTCAATTCGAAAGGACCAACTTCGAAGTACAACCTATCCAACGAAGAAAGAATCATGGAATAGAATTGGTTATCGTGATCATACATGAAATAAAAATATACGCGTTGACTAGAGAACCTCCTCCTTTTCAACCGACGAAACCAAAAAGGAGGAGGTTCTCTATTCGACGCCTATATTTTTTTTCATAATTTTTTTTATGTATGATCACGCATAACTTTCTACTGAGGAGTCCAACTTCTGATAATTCAGTGGATAGGGTGTACTTCGAAGTTGGTCCCATTCGAATTTGAAAGATGAAATCCACCCCTAATGGGTAGCAAAATGAAGGATATTGATCACTCACCCTCTGAATTCTAGTCCGTTGACCGATTCTATCAGGCATAACTTTGTACTGGGATCTTCGATTTGGATGATTCTTCTTTTATCAGATAGGGTATACCTCATAGTTGATCATATTTGGATTTAAAATGGAATCATCCACCTTTACGGGTAGAAAAATAGGGGATAATTGATTTTTCACTTCTGAACATTGGCACACATATGTAGTTGACAATGACAGATCGCTAGTGTTATTATCAAAATCATTATGTTCTATGAGAGGATGGAATGATATACAAAGTAATGAAATAAACTAACCAGAACAACAAAAATAATTTATATTACAATAAATAGTAAAAGTAGATAATCATATTATTTAACTGGTAATAGTTGAAGTAAGGTGAGTAAGTAGGTATTTTGGTAGTAATAAAAAAAACTAGCAGTTAGTAGTTAGTAGATTTCAGCTACAAGAAATTGAGAAATATAAACTTTTCAACAATAAATTAAACCGACGAAATACGGAACTGAAAAGTAAAAAATAAAATGAACCTTCTTAGTCTCAATAACTAAGCTCCTAAACTAATGTTAGTAACTAATTTTGAGTCGGCGCCAAACAAACAATCAACGAAGATCATTAAATTACTTCAAAAAAATCATCAGAATGTCACCGCCCGACTCGATGCCATCATTTTACGCCTTACCTAATTCATTTGCTTGTTTGTTTGGCGCCGACTCAAAATTAGTTACTCACATTAGTTTGGTTATTGAGACTAAGAAGGTTTATATTATTTTTTACTTTTCAGCTCCGTATTTCGTCGGTTTAATTTTTTGTTAAAAAGTTTTTTGGTTTCGTCGGTTTAAAAGAAGTCCCATAAGCAACTGATAAATAAGTTTTTTGTATTTTCATTGAAATACTTTCCAATCGAAGTTTTCATCTTTAGTGAAAGTAAAAAAAACATCCGGTTTATTTCTCGCCGAATGGATCAAACTGATTAATTTTCATTGAGTAGTCGTTGTTCATGATTACTATCTTTTTCATTTTGAGGACGTTTTTGTTGATATACATCTGACTGCCATATATATGACATCATTATGTCTTTCTTTGCTCCTAAAATCATTATTTCTGAGAAATGAGTTTTTCTATTGGCACATATTTCTTGAGAGACATTATTTTGAATCTTATTTCGAGTGGAAAGCGTTCAATTAGTTCATCAGAAGAGTAAACTTGAGGTCCGGTTTTTGTCGAGTAGCTCCCGCACTATGACGAAAAGTTTTCATTTATAATTGAAGGGTTTATGTCTCTCCAGACTTTCTGGATGGGGCTCTTCGTCGTGATGGTCTGTAGAATATTTGACGTAATGCTCAGGGTGAATACGAGAACATAAACCTGTTTTTATGCCCAGGCACTGAGTTAAAGGATAATTGACATATCCTAGAAGGTTTTTTACAGCTTCAAGAATATTTTTTGTCACATCTCACGGAGTTCAAAACTATTCAGTTCAGATCAAGGAATTTCAACTTCGATCCCAACTTCAGTAACAGTTTTTTTTCTCATCAAACTATCTCAAAAATCATCAAAAAGGATCATAAGCTCTTTTTCAAATGGAGGAGAGGAGGAGAGAAATGAGGAATCTGCTGGACTTCTAGGTCATGATGTCAATCCCTTGAGGGGAGTTTAACTCCAACCATGTGTTGCGAACACAAACGTATCTTCCTAATACATGCGAGACAAGGAAAGTAAGTCATCATTCTTTCGTATTTTAATGAATTCCTGCATCCATTGTTCAAGAATAGAGGATATAAAGAGAATGAACATACAGAAAACACTTCCAAAAAATCCAAAACACAAATCTGCTAATGCCGGCTTGTTTTGGTCCACCTTCCACTGTTATCAACATCCCCAAATATTTAAACAGCTCTATCCGCCTAATTGTATGTAAATTGGAATTGCCCGACAACAGTTTATTCGCAAACAAACGCTGGTGTTCTCAAAGGACGCGGCGAATTCATTTCCGCGATAGGATATTTTTAATACCGACCTTTTGCGGACTCGGAAGCGATTGGATGTATGTCTTTGTCAAAGTAATGGACTGGAAATTAATCGATGATAAAAGAAAAATCCCTTCTTTCTGGATATTGTGTTCGGCAATTAAGGGCGGTTCTTGTGGGTTGGCCGGGTGGTTCCAACCCCACCCAAATTTGTAGGGGAATTTTACAATTTTCCAAGGTATCACTCTGGTTCTAGCTGTAATATACATTGTCCGGCAGATTTTTGGCAACAAATAAGAAAAAAATTTATTTCAAATTTCTCAGAAAATTGTTCTCTTCATAAAAGTTTTTGCTTCTGCTCAAACTCAAATTGCACCAGCCAAATTTTATTAATCTCCATTCGTATACGAGGGAGGTGAATAATTTGAAAGTAGCTCAGGAGTAAAGTACCTTCATTTTTCAAAATACGCCTAAAGTTTATTCGAATAAATAACTAACAATTTCGAGAATATTCTAAATTTAGGATTACAGCCCCCTATTCCAAAAACAAGATTTTACTGATTTTTTCAATTTTTTATTCACCACCACATGCATTATGAGAATTTGTAATGTCATAGAACACTTATCATTGAATATTACCTGACTGAACTTGGTGCCGACAAAATCTCATTTCTTGTTGCCATTGAGAAAAAAAAACGATATTTTTCATAATTAAGGTATAACAAATGACATCTGCAGCTCAAAATCAATTGTGGTTCAGTTCAGTTCGATTGCTTTCAATTGATTTTGAACCTTATACCTTAATTATGAAAAATATCTTTTTTTCTCAATGGCAACAAGAAATGATATTTTGTCGGCACCAAGTTCGATTTTCTAGTTGATAGTTGGACGGAACTTAACTTATATGGCCATTCAGGTAATATTCAATGATAAGTGTTCTAAGACATTACAAATTCTCGTAATACATAGTGTGGTGAATTATAAAATGGAGAAAATCAGTGAAAACTTGTTTTTGGAATAGGAGGCTGTATTGATTTGTTGAAGATATGAACAGGATGTTCATAAAATCAGATGTGAAATCATCTGCGACAGAAAGATAAACTTTAGTCACTATCTTCCATCGTCAAGATAACCTCTCGTGAGGTATTCATGTTGAAAAGCGAAACATTCTCAATTGGATATTGATAAAAAAATAAAAAAATCTGAGAAAGCTAAAATAAACTTTTTTCCCTATTGTTGCCAAAAATCTGCCGGGCACAGATATATGGGTGGGAGGAGAGAACTCAAGGGAAATATCTTGAAATTATTCGGTAACAAGTTGCTTCGTACATGTAGGATGGACAAACATTCGCTTTTTCAGATTATGGGATCTTGGAAATCAGAAGTCATTGTGTGATACCCTAGTACATTGGTCCAACAGAATTATTTTTAGCGACGTAATATAGAAATATCTGAACGTATTATAAATACGTTAACATCGTAATCTGCCTTCAGAATTCAAAACCATCAACATTGTTGTTCACTTTCTACATTCAGCATGGTATCCCTCAAAGATCTGTCCCGGGGCTACTGCTATTTATCATACACATTAATGACCTTTGTTTTCATATGACGACAAGTGTCAAATTGTACTCTTTGCGAATGATACGTCCTTCATCAGTTCTAATGCCAATATTTCACTTTTACTTGAACATGCCTGAAGCTGAAACTTGGTTTTATGCAAATACACTTTAACTTGACAGAAAAAAATCCAAACTCTAGTTATTTCCACCAAGAATCAAATGAGCAGGTAACCAATGTAAATTGCTTGGGGTTTTTCTAAATGATTGTCTAAATTGAACACACTACGTAGATCAATTAGTACCAGTCTGGCCAGTATTTTATTTCTACTTAAGCAACTTAGCGTTTGCTCAACCCAAATCTTGAAAATCATATATTTTGGCCTTTTCCACTCTTTGATCAGCTGAGGAACAGTTTTCCGACTGAGGTGGGATATAATGAGCACTCAAGATACTAAGAATTTTACCACTTCCTCGTATATATATATATATATATATATATATATATATATATATATGTATATATATATATATATCAAAAATATTGAAAGTTTTCTGTTAAAACAATGGTACAACAAAAGTTAACACCGCCCCGAAATCCAACTAATGTTAGCTACAAAACACAAGCATAGTAAAACCAAGATTTCAAATGTTTTTAATGTTTTTAATAAATTTTACTGAAGATGCCCCCGAACGAAGGCGAAACGTTTAAATAAATGTAATTTTTAATACAATCGAATCTGAAACCCAAGAAAACGTCAAAAATATATATATATATATATATATATATATATTTATATATTTGACAGAAATTCATGACAGGAGGCACAGCACTCGAAAAGTTTCTAGCCTGCTTCATCACAACACACGCTCTGCTACTTGCTGATGATTTATCAGTGCCACGTTACAGATTAATAAAAAAAAAACATAGATCCTCGAAGACTATTACGCATATTGTTTTTTATGTTATTGAGGACAATAGGGGATGTCAGTTGTATTGTAACTATAATATGGGTTCCTATTGGCAAAATGATTTCAAAAGCTTAGACTTTCTCAATGGTGATATGTTTCGATTTTAATTTGAGATTCCTCAATGTATTCAAACTGATTTCCGATGTAACGAAGCATTTTTTGGGCTCCGTTACTAAGAACGGCTAATGAAAGTTTTACATAACTTTGGTAGGTACGCCCCTGACTATTTGGGGTTAATATTGATTCCGGTCTGGCAACAAGTTCTATTCCTTGTTTGGAAAATAAATGTAAATACCCAAAGCTACTGGAAGTACCATGAAAATCCGGCATGAAACAGAGCTGTGTTTTTCCGCATCTTATTAAAAGGGTTGAAAACTCTTCGGATTGTTTTTGTTGAATGGGCAAAAGAAATCAAATTCACGATAGGAAAAACCATAAAGTTTTTGTGACAGGCAGTAGATCGTCATACAGACTTCCGGTCCAGTTCTCAGATTAACGGTGAAATAGAGCGTCTTTCTTAGTTGATTTTTTATTTCAATTTGTCGTAGATTTGAAACATATAACAGGCAAGATGAAATTAGCATCGCTCTCTCGTTTCGGCATTGTGCCCGTAAGGTATGCCGTGGGCCCGTGTAATCAGTATTTAACCGTGGAAAGTTTATCTCCAGAAGCTTTGAGGTATCCGTAAGTGAGCATTTCTGTAGCATTGTATGCAATGAGCTTGGTTTTCGCATGCTGGCATACGTACAAGACATATTTCCGATTTATTCGGATTTCCTGTATTCGAATTCATGCTTGACAAAGTCGGTAAAGTGGAAATATTTTGGTTTTCTTAATTTCTATATTTTCTGCGTTCGATCCCACGCACACTGTATATGAAGCTTCCCAGTCATTGGATTGTGTCCGATTGACAAATTTGGTAAAGTGTAAATATTTTGATATTCATAAATTTCATCATTGCTACCCTCAAGTTTCAGTTTATCGTACTATTGAAACTCCCAGAAATTTGGTGGTGGTCAAACTAAATTATTTACGATATCTCTCGGTCAATAAATTTAGTGAAGTGTAAATATTTTTCTCAAGAACAAGTATTCATTTTTCTTCGACTGTTATTATTATTTTAGCTCTCGCAGGTCTTTTATAGTGGGGAACCATTCAGAATAATTTTGTAATTGGTCGCACAAATAATTATTGAATTATGTATCAGTTGTTCGAGTTCAGGGAAATGACCGAACGAAAACAATTGCCAGAAATATTAATTCATTCCGAATTGCGCATTTAAGTCAATAACAATTTTCACTGGTGTTTGAATTAAGGGAATATCCAAATTTGAACAGCGGCCGAGATATTTAAACATGTAATATCAGCCCCATGAAATACTTGCAGCACATTGTTTTGTTTACAAAATAAAATAGCCCCGATACCAGGATTTTTCAAAATATCATTCATCTTCCAATTCTTGAATGTGATTTTCTATTGCTCCACCAATTGAATTATATTTCAATTTTCATGGAAATATCTTTAATGCCACATAGTCTGTATCCAAGCCCAGTAGTCAAAACAAATAAAAATAAAACAGTTGTTTGAGTTCAGGGAAATCGCCGAACGAAAACAACTTCCGAAAGATATAAAATCAATAGGAGAATTATCACCAGAGAAGCCTAGAACGAGGGGCGGCGTGAAGTATAAAGTTGGGGTTAATTCGAACGTGAAGCTCAGGAAATAACCGAGTGGAACGTGAAATGTATATATTTGGGAGTAAGAAGGAAAAAGTTAATTGCCACAACCTAGAAAAATCACCTTTTGCATAGCAAATCTCGTTTAGAAGATTCGAAAGATATCGATAACCGTTAACCCAAAATCACATTGTTCTGTAAACAATTATATATCCAAAAAACTTTATAAGACATTGCCATAACCAAGTCTGGAAATACCAGTTAATATAACATTTTCTACACGCTGTATTTACTAAACAAAGTTAGTGTAAAGACAGCTCTGTCTGGCTGCTAGTGTGAAGAACGCTCGAACTGTATGTCTCTCTGTGGTCATAAATGCAACCGAAGGCCAGTATCAAATATTGTAATTGAAGCCTACAGTCTTTTGAAAAGTACAAATAGTGCCAAATACCAGACCCCTGGACATACCGTATCTCCATCTGCTGCTATCCCAGTGCGTGGAGTAAACCTCTATAAAATCTGGCGCCGAAGATTTAAAGTTTAGATAGGAACATATTTCCTGTATCGTACCCTTCTAGGGACCGTTTTAGCCGTAGAATTTCCGATCCTGGAAAAACGCGTTACACTGAAAAATAATTGATATGTTCAATCCAATTTCTCGACGCCACTGACTCCTGCAAAAGTACTTAGTAGTTGTTCGCTCTGTCAGAGACAGGGCTGAATTATTTAAAGAGAATTTTAAATATTCGCAACTTACAACTTTTGAATAGACTGGTTTGTTTTAGATGCTGAAATAATGAGCTCGGAGCTAACAGAAACTTTTCTACTGATTTGTTACTTTTCCGCTAGAACTGCAGTATATCATTAGCAGAGTATTACACAATTGCAGCTGCATGTGTCTGATTTCTTGATCGAATTGATTCAATAAAGAGACATTTCGGCTATTTGTAGTGACGTCGGGTTCTCAGATTCATATCATTTCTAATATCTTAGTGGAATAGCCACCGCTGATTTGGTTCGAAGACATGGGAAAGTTTTCGTCTTTTAAGATGTTGCATAGTTGAGGTGTCGAACCTTCCATATACCGTAGCGTTTCATATTTAATGTTTGTTGGTGGTTTATTTTCCTTTTTATGTATTTTCTGATTTTAATAATTTTTTACAAAATATTTGGGGTAAGCGTTAGCATTAATTGAAACGTTGTTACTAAAGCACAGTGTCTTGTTTTTATACTTCAAAGTCCTGAAGATGAATCAATGAAGTTTCGAAACGTCGACAATTCAAAATTTCCGACAGAACTCCTGCTCAACAATTGATATAGTTTCTGATATTTGTCATCTGGAAAAGAATAATATTTTCAAATTTTCCGTTTGTGGAAGTTCTTTCAGTTACAAAAGTATTTTTCATGACTATTTTCAATGGCAATCGGAAAACTGTTACATAATTCAATTTCCATTCATTTTTTCACAAACACGAAAGCTACACTGGCAAACTTACCTTTTGTGGAATAACAATTGCTGATTCACATAATGTTGTTACTCCTGAGCAAAAGCAAGACAAACATCCTTCTGGTATGTCATTTCTTAACCCAAAGTGGCCAGACTTGCATCTATCACAGTATTTTCCTTCAACGTTGGCCTGTAACATACAAAGAGTGTAATTATTTCTTGCAAATATTTTCTAAAATTCACAGCAGCTGAATGGTTCTTATTATTATTATTCATAACGAGTAAACGAAAACTTGTGGTTAATTTGACAAAACACATTTTGTTATATCTATTCTGCGATAATTGAATTTCCTTATATCAATTCTGAAGAGTGCAAAGGAGGTTGAGATGACCCACCAGTTTTACTCAATGATGACCAGCATCTGATAAAGCTCGAAGAGAGAAGTTCCTTACACTTTTTCTTCAACTCCGAATGTAATTCGATATGGAGATTTATCATCACGTAAGGAAAAAGCGCCTTGTCTCACTCTCAGTAATCTGTATATTTTTATTTTCTATCATTTTTTCAATGCAAATAATGTTAAGGTAAGGAATCAAATTTTTCTCCCTAATACGCAAGAATGACGGGTTCAGATAAGAATTTATCGATTTCCTGTTTTTCAAAAACCTTCAATTTCTCAGGTTTGAAACCTTTTCAGTTTTTGGAAAACGCGGTAATTTGAAACATTTGCTTATATCGATGTCTTTCTTCAATTCTATAATAAAATTAATCATTTAGTACTTCGACCACAATGTTCACGGGCAGAGATTTCTTGATAAGTGGTGGAAGTATACTATAAATAACCTCTTCTTTCAGTGATAGTGTATTTTTTTCCTTACACCGCAACTCAAATGCTGCAAATTCTTTCTCGTAACACCAGCGAGACTCTTCTGTAACTAACTGAATACTTATAGAATCGGCAGCCTCCAAAATTTTTGATGGAATGTCACTTAATAAATCCTCTGAATTGTTATTTTTTTTATCAAATTTGAGATTAAATTTGAATGTAACTCTAGGGTACTGCAATTCTGCTTTGTTGAAGTTAACAATCGGTACTTATACAGTGATAGTCAAAAGTCCCCTCCCCCCCTCGTATCTTTTGAACGGGTATACTTATAATAATGAAATTTGGAGGGTGGAAATAAACGGATGTAGGCTTCTCAACTGGTCATAACAGGTGACGCAATAGTCATAAATGACGTCACAAGGCCACTGTGACCAATAATTTTAAATGGGACCCTATGGCAAGTGACAGCTCGTTTGAAAGGTATTGAAAATACCTATTCAGTCATACCAATTTTGTTTGGGTTTCGGCTGATTTTGATTGATAAATTGAAGAAATACGAAAATTATAGTTTCGCATTTAATTAATAAAGATTTAAGAACCAGTTCTTATAATAAGTGTTCAAAATGTGCTCCATCTACTTCCTGGCAGTAATGCATCCTATTGCTAAACTCTTGTCGTACTCGTCCCAGTGTGTCAGCGGAATTGCCCTACATTCTTCAACAATTCGTTGTTTCAGAATGGCAATACTGTCAGGTGCTGTAGCGTAAACCTTAGATTTCAAGTACCCCATAGAAAAAATCTAATGGTGTAAGGTCCGGTGACCGAGCTGGCCATTCGATCGAACCTCGTCGTCCAATCCATCTACCACGATATTCTTCATCTAGGTAACGTCTTACTGCACCGTAATAGTGTGCAGGAGCACCATCTTGTTGAAACGTTATTTCCAAGTTGTCGAATTCATCTGGATTATCTTCTAGAATTTCAAGAATTAACGACTCAATATCATTTTGTAACATCTCCAGATACAATTCACCGGTTAAGTTAGCATTGAGAAAAAGAGGCCCAACTATGTGGTTTCCCAAAATACCTGCCCAAACATTTACTTTTTCTGGAAATTGAGTATGTTTTTCACGAAAGATGTGAGGATTTGTGTCACTCCAATACCTCACATTTTGAGTGTTAACATTTCCATTGAGAAAGAAAGTACTTTCGTCACTAAAACAAATTGTCTGTATGTAGCCTGGTTGTTGGTTCATTTTATTGGACATAGTTTCACAGAATTCTAGTCATCGGTCGGGGTCATCATCTGAAAGTTGGTGCACCATTTTTAATTTGTATGGATGAAATTTGTTTTTAGCCAACACCCTATGTACTGTCCTTTGACTGACTTCACGATAGACGCAACTTGGGCTGTGGAAGAAGTAGGGTTTACTACCATTTCTCCAATTATGTCAATTTTTTGTCATCACTAATTGTTGGTCGACCAGATCGTTTGGCATCTTGAACACTACCTGATGCTTCAAACTTCCGAAGAAGCTCCCTCAAATAAACCCTCGATATAGGGCGATCGGGGTACCTCTCATTAAACAGTCGTTCCGCTGCATGGAAATTGTTTCTACATTCACCAATTATTAAGATAGCTGCTACTTTGTCGGCTACAGTACGTACCATTTTGCCTATGTAAACACTTAAACGTCTCGTTAAACAATAGCTTAGGTAAATTTTTCTTCACGGTATATTTGTTTTTGACAAGTAGACAATTAAGCAGAGGCGTACTTTAAAATCTTTATTAATTAAATGCGAAACTATAATTTTCGTATTTCTTCAATTTATCAATCAAAATCAGCCGAAACCCAAACAAAATTGGTATGACTGAATAGGTATTGTCAATACCTTTCAAACGAGCTGTCACTTGCCATAGGGTCCTATTCAAAATTATTGGCCACAGTGGCCTTGTGACGTCATTTATGACTATTGCGTCACCTGTTATGACCAGTTGAGAAGCCTACATCCGTTTATTTCCACCCTCCAAATTTCATTATTATAAGTATACCCGTTCAAAAGATACGAGGGGGGGAGGGGACTTTTGACTAGCACTGTATAGCCGAATCTATGGTAACGAAAAAATGTACTCGTAGAATGAACGTTAGATGGGTGAAGTTGTCATTCGCTACTGTCAACCAATTCAAAAAGTTATTCGCAAATGTTAAAGAATATAGGAAGTCCACTAAATCTTACATAATTTTCACAATATCTTTGGACCAATATGATTCGAACGATTAAAATGAAATTTGCAGAAACATACGCATATATCTTTTTGAGCTCAGTTTATTCGACATTTTGCTTCAATGACACATCAGAGTGTTGCAGTGAAATATCTCCGAATGAGCAGTACAAGTCAACTACAATGGTTTCACCGAAAAAATAAATTGTCTAAGAACTTGAGTACCACCGTTTTGTCATCAGTCGAGGAGTCTCACATACAGTGACTAGATATGGGGACAAAATGTGCATATTGGTTTCGATAATTCTGAGTATTTCGAAATAGTATGGAAAAGGCTTCTTTCCACACGACACATTATTAAAGAAGTACACTTTTCCACATACTCGTAGGAAAAATATTTTACTGCAACGGCTTTTTTGCATCAAATTTCTCGGACCTGAAAGAGTTAAAAAATACTAGGAAAAATTTTTCCGAGATTGGGCCCTTGTGGTAGGCCCGATGTTGGTACAAAAATAGCTGGTTAGAAATTTTTAAATTCATTGTATTTTTGGCGTCGTCATAGAGATTAACTGAAAAGCTTGACCGATGTCAAAAAATTATATGTATACTTCATAATAAGAAACTTTTCCTATGCCATATGAAATCTTGAGAAGTATTTCTATTATCAAACAGGCACATTCTATCTATAAAAAATGTAATATACCTCTACTTATAGGTACAAAAAAGTTTTTTTTTCTCATTCAAACTCAAACAAAAATACAAAATGTAATAAATTAAAAAAATATATACATATACTTATAAGTAGGTACAAAAACAAAGATTTCTTTCGTTGAAATTAAAATCACAAAATGAAATCCTGTATCCTGTGTTTCTTATCTGCAAACGTCTCAATAACATTTAAAACATCTATCTGCACATCTGTATGAACATGAAGTAGACCTAATCCAACCAACTGCTCCTGTTGCATAGTTCATCGCAGCCAAGTTTTCAATCGCTTCAACGAAAAAAAGGTTTGTTCAGCAGATGCCACACTAGCAATGTATTCCAAATATGCAGAAACTTTTTTATCAAGGGAAATATGTTAGCGTCACAAGATTTGAAAAAAAATTAAAAAAATTATACACTTGAGTGAATGTAATTTCGTTGGAAAGTAATGTTTTCATTGAATTTTGTTACTGTGAGGCTATTGTTGTTAATCAAGTTATTTTTTTGGAACCGCCGATTTTATTTAAACCCGAATAGTTGTTCACAGAATGATTCCATAATTTGTTTGCTTCCTGGACCACATTTTACATGTGTACTCAATAATATCACGTTATAAAATTGTTAAAAAATTGATTATTTTGTTATTTATGAATTTCTACAGTTAACAAAATATGAGGAATTGAGTAAGTATTGTCACAATGTTTTCATTGATATTTCACATTATTATCAGTTTTATGACTGACAAAGGCATTTTACAACGTTAAAAAAATGCAGTTTGTTTATGATATATTTATAATCAAATGGATAAATTAAATATTTATCAAAAAATGATTTTTTGCATAAGGTTGCTAAAAATTTATTATGAATAAAAAAAAAAATTCTTAATAATGTTTTCAATTGTATATTTTTTTTATTATTTAAATAATATTTTAGGATTTTTTTTTAAATTAATAATTGGTTATTATCTACCTAACGAGATTTTTTATCAATAATGTTATTGTTTATTTACTTAACAATTAGTTATATTTTACTTTACGAAGTAGAAAAACTCAAGTCGTCTCCACAATTTAATATTGCAATAGATTAGTTAAGTGATGGTGGAAAGGTAAAAAACCATCAATTAGTACATGTTTCGAACCTATAGCATCATCAGCGGAGTTTAAAATTCTACAACAAAAGAAGAGCAGAGAAGTAAAACCATAGGTAGTGCAGTACAATATGTGTTACTTACATGGAGATGAAAAAATTATGGGTTAAAAATTATTATTATTCATGAGTCAAGAGTTCATAATGGAAACAAATGAAAACATGAAGGTTTGCCTCTAAGGGTTGTATATCCCCTTTTTAAATCAAGGGGGACTAAAGACATTAGCCAATACAAAATAACCCGACGACATGTGGAACGTGAAACAATGGTAGCAATGAATGGTGATTGACAGCACACAAGGAGCCATCCATCCAGCAAACTGAATTGTCAAAACCCTACCATGGAGCGATGACAGGAGAACAACATGCACGGAACAATGATGACTATTTATTCCAACGAACGCCATGGAATAACTAGTCTGTCATATACGCACTGATATTTAATTTGATACATAACTGTGCTACTCCTAGATATTATATATTTGTTATTGATATGGATAGGTGACATCTGAGCTCTTTGCACGGAATACTATTTGCTTCGGTTGGATTTGCTTCCATTTCATCATTGTTCTGTGCATGTCGTTCTTCTGTCATCGCTCCATGATGGTGTTTTGACAATTCAGTTTGCTTGATGGATGGCTCCTTGTGTGCTATCAATCACCATTCATTGCTACCATTGTTTCACGTTCCACATGTCGTCGGGTTATTTTGTATCGGCTAATGTCTTTAACCCCCCTTAATTCAAAAAGGGGATATACAACCCTCAAAGGCAAACCTTCATGTTTTCATTTGTTTCCATTATGAACTCTTGACTCATGAATAATAATAATTTTTAAACCATAATTTTTTCATCTCCATGTAAGTAACACATATTGTACTGCACTACCTATGGTTTTACTTCTTTGCTCTTCTTTTATTGTAGAATTTTAAACTCCGCTGATAATGAACCTATAGAGGTTCCAAACATGTACTAATCGATGGTTTTTTACCTTTCCACCATCACCTAAATGATCGATTGCAATATTAAATTGTGGAGACGACTTTGAGCTTTTCTATTTCGTAAAATCATACCACTCCACTTCGAAATACAATGGACTTCTACCACAGGTTAACAATTAGTTATAAACAAACTTTGATAGACATTATATTTCTGATAATCACAATAAACTTTTAACAACCTAATGCAAAAAAACAAAAATATTCAACTTATCCATTCGTTTATAAATATTTTATAAACATATAGTGTATTTTTTTAAACGTTGTAAAATGCCTTTGTCAGACATAAACCGTTAATAATGTGAAATATCAATAAATAAAATTGACAATATTTACTCGATTTCTCATATTTTGTTAACTTTAGAAATTTATAATTAACATAATAATAAACTTTCAAACGATTTTATAGCGTGATATTATTGAGTACACATGTAAAATGTGCTGCAGGAAGCAAAAAATGTACGGAGTGTTCTGTGTACAATTCGGTTTTTAATAAAATCGGCGGTTCCAAAAAAACTTCTTGATTAACAATAGCCTCACATTATCAAAATCCAATGAATTTTTTTTTTAACGAAATTACATTATTTCAAGTGTTTAAATGATGCATTTTTTAAATTCATATTTAATTGTATAAAAAAACATTTTATGTGCATTGCTCTCTCTAAAGGTGCTGTACTCCTGCATTAACGCCCACGCGGAGCCCTATTTTCAACGTTGAATTAAAATTATAAATAATCGAGATATAATTTCATGGAAAGTTTTCTCCTCTTCAAGAACCTGTTTTTTTATTCTCTCTTTTATCCATAGTTTTCGAGCTTTTACCCAAAAGCTAAGGCCATTTTTAATCTAAAAAAAAATTGCAAATTCTCGTCTCGTCTCGTCTCGTCTCGAAAAAAACATGTTCCTCAGAATGACATACCGAATCGAATGAGCCATCGCTCATATCTTTAGTAGACTTGAAACGATTTTACGACTTTTCGACTAGACTAATGAGAACCTAGCGGCAATAGTGGTCACGACGTTTTAGATTTGAGCAGAGATGTGGTGGCCATTTCATCAATTTAAACATTTTGAAGTTTCTTGGGGGGTGGGGGGAGTTGTAGTTACCCCCACCCCCCCTTAAATACGCGCTTGCAACACACCCTCGAACATAAAACCGTCGAAAGACGATCCTCACCTTGCACACGCATTCTCCTTCGCAATCGCCCAGTCCTGCTACCCCTTTGGCGTCGCAGGGACACAGCTCGCAGGCGGGGAATCCCCTGTGGCCGGACGCGCACGCGTCGCATCTGTCGCCGGTGAAACCGTCGCGGCAGAGGCACGTTCCCGCGTCGGGTCCGTACTGGACACAGGAGGCCGTGGATCCGGTGACATCACACTCGCACCTGAAGCAGGGTTTGGGCACGTCCGGAAGGACGCCAGGAGGGCGGAAGAAGCCCGGCTGGCATTTGTCGCAGTTGATGCCTGTCGTGTTGTCCTGAAAAATAATGGGAGGTCAAGAAAGGATATATAGACTGAGAGCTCGTGAACCCTCTGATTAACGGTCTTTCTGTAAGGCTAGAAATCCTTTTAGAGATGAGCCATAGCAAGTACGGTAACCACCAACTGGCAGGGATCCTCCCTACACGTCATCAGCGCTCATATTTTTTAAATGATAAAAAGACTTGTCGCTGTAAGCTTGAAATTTCAATACGATCTAGTACATTCATTGTAGAGAAGAAAACAAAAATTGACAGGCGATTTCGGTGAGCACAAGTATAGTCCATCCAATATCAATTGCAGAAGCTGTTTCTATAGGGGGCAAAAAAAAACTCACTAACACGCTAACACGAGCGTATATGCGAAAAAACGGAACGAAAAATAATCTGTACTACTTGTATACAGTCTCCGTCGGCACAAAGAGCCCGCTGGTCAACGTGGACTTGAGTGACTGCTGTCTGTTCTACAACCGATTCGTCTGGGCCAATCAAGTCGGACATCAATGCTTGCAGGTGTGTCTATACGATGGGAGGTCATAAATCCCGCTTTATATTTGTGTTTTATAAGCTCTGAAAGATTAAAAACCAGCAGCGTCTGTGGTCTTGGTGTGTGCCGATCGAAATACGTTTTAGGATATTAAAATATCTAAATAAAATTAGTTATCTCCGCCACTGCTGCTCACAGGACTTCGCCGCAAGACTTTTTCATGCTTCTGCAATTGATATTGGGAGAACTATACCTGTCAGGTGAATTGAAAGTGAGTATATGAGTTAAAATAAACTTTGTTCTGTAAAGTTGAAATTTATATATACAGTATCGGAAAACATGTATCTGGGGTACGGACAAAAATCTACATGAGCAATAAGGAACGCAATGATATGATAATACCTCATAAACAAGAGAGACGCACTGTTGTGAGCCCCTCCTGTTACCCCATCCGACACATTAACTGACCACGTGGCAATGCTACACAGCGCACAGCCAATCGACTCATTTCTTGCCGAGCCTTGGTTGCGAAAACAAAAGACCGTGACAATTTATTACCTTTTGAAACATGCCGCCTATTTACACAACCGCAGAGAAAGTACAGATCGTTAAGTGGTACTTTGGGGGTAATTCTGTACAAGATACTAGAAATCTATTCATAGTGGCTTTTGCAGATAGACCTGTACCTACGGAAGCGACTGTCCTTTCAATTATTAATAAATTTCAGAATTTTGGGGGTGTGGTAGCACATTGCAAAAAATGTTGTCACACAAATCCACCACCGCATCCTAGACAAATACCCGAGGAACGGGAAATAAGAGAAACACAAGTGTGTGCATTGGCAGAAACGACACCTTGTTCGAGTAGACAGATCGCCGACGAAGTGTATTTGAATGGAAGAACTGTAAGGAATATTTTGAAGAGAAACAGTTATTATTGTTTCAAAGTCAAGACCACACAAGAACTTTTGCCTGGAGACCATTTCAGATGTATGGAGTTTTGTGAAACGATGGTCGAAAAATGCAATAGGGCATTTCGTGTAAAAAGGTGTTATTTACCGATCAATCGTCCTTCTCAATTCATCGAAAACACAACCCATCCGTAGTACGTTATTGGTCTCGTAAAAATAAACATTTGAGTATTGCTGTGAGGACACAGTACCCAAGAAAATTGAATGTGTGGACGGGACTTCTAGGCGATCACGTCATAGGCCCATTTTTTATTGAAGGGAATTTAAATGCACCAATATATTTGCAACTTTTGCAAAATCAAATTATTCCTGCAGTTCGCGCTCTTCCGATTGATTTTAACGACGTGTAGTTTCAACAAGATGATTGTCCTGCCCACAATGCAGGCACGGTGGTTACATTTTTGAATCAATTATTTCCCTATCGGTTTATTTGTACGCGAGGTACAATCAACTGGCCACCTCGATCACCAGATGTAGCACCTCTCGATTTTTATTTCTGGAGCATGCTAAAATTGGAGGTAAATCGGCATGAGTTCGAACGTGCCACCAATTTAGATGAACTGAGGGCAAAAATTATTCAGTTGTGTGCTCAGGTAACACCAGTTACCCTTGCGGCTGCCAGAACAGAATTGTACGATAGATTCAGCTATTGTTTGGCCCAAAATGGTGGTTTGTTCGAACATTTAATGAAATAATTCCGTACACAAAATATTTAATTTGGTTTGTCTTTTCTTGTAAATATTTTTTTTCTATCCATTCAAAAAATAATTGTTTTTTCTGTTAGAAATAAGTTTTTTGTTTTTATTTTTACAGAAATATCGTTTGCTTTTGTTTATGTTTAAGAATTTTCTTTTGTTTTCGCGGCCACCATGGCACCAAAGATATTTAGTTCTACCTGTCGTCCGACAGATTACATTGAATCAATGATTCAGTTTAATTTGTTCAGATGATCTGATGTGATTTTATCGTAAAAAATTCTTCTTCATTGCAGCGCACACATTCTCCCGACTGCTGCTGGTATGATACTGACGTCCTGAGCTGACCGCCCTGATTCTCCTATCTCTGTGTCGTGACGTCGATATCCCGTTCCTCGAGCGAGTCGAGGAGAAATTGTAATGCTCTCTCAACATATAGCAAGCTATTCGTTACGCTCTCATGAAACCACCATACCCAAGATAAATACTTTCTGATACTGTATATGTTTGAGTAAGTGTTTTAGAAAAAGTGAGTACAATGACAGGAGGTTCTGGCTAGCATTAGTCATGGACAGGCGAGGGGAAAGAAGGGAGAGCGAGTGAGATACTTTACGTTGAGATACAAATCATGAGTAGAATATATTTTAATGCAATCTACATGAGCTTTTTAATTTACTATCATCATCATCATCGGACACGTCACTACTAGTTCCTTCATCATCATCTGACTCTCCACTACTAATTTCGTCCTCTGAAAAAAAAAGTTTTGAGAAAACGCCCTAATTTTATATTATTTATATGGATCTTGTTCATTATTATCAGTTACGGAGTCGGAGGATAAGGACTTTCGATTTTTTTATACAGGGTGATTCAAAAGTACTTTGACAAACTTCAGGAGGTGATTCCTCACAATATTCTAATATGAATTGTCCGAATAAATATATGTCCGGAAACGCTTCGTTTGCAAGATACAGGGTGTTAAAGTTTTAGTTTTTTTTCTAATAACTTTCGAAATACCGACCTCAATTGAACAAAAATTGGTATTGATAAATTTTTTGAGGTGGCAAATTTGAACCTGATGTTATTATTGCTCTTACTCGTAGGGGGCGACACCTACACGTCTTTTTATTTTTTGAAGATTCATAACTTTTTTGAGCGTACTTCTAGCACATTTTTCAGTAAAAAAATCAATTCCTCTATCATATCTATGTAAAAAAGCTACCCTTGTTACAAGTCGCTATAAGCAACCGTTTTCTAGATAATTGGACTTGAAGATTTCAAGTCGATTATTTGATAATCGATGCGTGTTGAAGTTATTACCATTATTTTGCATTTTTCACAAGAATGCTTAGGAAATGATTTGACGTTTTCGTAAGTAGTTTTGGTTTTTTGTAAGGGGCGCCACCTATTCTATTCATTTTTATTCGTTTGAAATCGTTATTTTTGTATCAAGGGTGCAAAATCTGTATTTGTTTTGATAAAATTTGCAAAAAATATCAACATTTTATTTCAAGAAATTTTGAATATGTAGAATAGAATAAAATGAAGGTAACTATAATATATTCAAATGAATTGTTCAAAGTGTCCACCTTCAGCGAAGATACAGACATTCAGTCTTCTAGTCATTGAATCTCGAACCCGCACAAAAATTATTGGTGTGTTTCTTGTTGTTTCACAGGCGTCTACTATTCGGTTTCTCAGATCTTCCTCGTTCGCTACTGGTTTCATAAACTAGTGACTCCAAATGTCCCCAAAAATAAAAGTCTAGCGGGTTTACATCTGGGGACGCCTGATTAGGTTCTTCTACACCCCTACCAATCCATCGATTTGGATAGACAATGTTAATAAATTCCCTGGCTACAACGCTGAAATGGGCCGGAGCCCCATCATGCATGAACCACATGCGGATACAAATTTCTAATCATACATTCTGACGTAGTCCCGGCAATTCATTTTCTAAAAAGTCTCTGTAAGTTGCACCATTCAGTCGGAACGGAAGAAAGAAAGGACCTATCAAGTAATTATCAATTATTGCCGCCCATACATTTACAGAAAATTGATACTGATAATGTCTTTCACTAACTGCGTGCGGATTTTCCGGAGCCCAAACATGGTTGTTATGAAAGTTTGTGATAGCATTTCGGGAGAAGTTTGCCTCGTCCGTGAAGAGTACATATCTTAAAAATCAAGGATTTCCAGCCACTTTTCTCAAAAACCATACATAGTAATGCGCTGGGGAAAGTCTCGTGGCAAAAGAGATTGTACCCTTTGAACATGGTATGGATAAAATTGTTGATGGTGGATAATTCTCCAAACTGTGGACTGAGTAGAATTGAGAGCTCCAGCAATTATTCTGGATCCTCCTCGTGAGCGTTCAAAACAGCTTCTTCCAATTATGGGGTTCGAACTGCTGGTCTTCCAATAATATCAGCTGCCCTCTTAAAGCTACCTGTTTCTGCGAAACGACGGTGGAGACTGGAAAATGTTGGAGCTGGAGGCACTACTCGATTAGGAAATCGCTCCTGGTAAATACGTCTTGCTTTGCACGCATTGCCATAAACGAAATGCATATCGGCTAAATGAGTATTATTGTTTGAATAATCCAGTTTTTTTAAATTAGTGTTATAAAACTTCAACAAATCGTTCAACTGTCACATAATATGTAATAACCAAAACAACTTACTCAAACGTCAAATTCATTTTATGAAAAATGCAAAATAATGGTAATAACTTCAACACGCATCGATCATCAAATAATCGACTTGTAATTTTCATGTCCAAATATCTGGAAAACGGTTGCTGATAGCGTCTTGTAACAAGGGTACCTTTTTTACGTGGATATGATAGATGAATTGATTTCTCCACTGAAAAATGTGCTAGGAGTACGCTCAAAAAAGTTATGAATCTTCAAAAAAGAGAAAGAAGTGTAGGTGGCGCCCTCTACGAGTGAGAGAAATAATAACATCAGGTTCGAATTCGACACGTCAAAAAACCTCTCGATACCAATTTTCGTGTAATCAAAAAACAAAAATTAAACTTGAATACCCTTTATCTTGGTAACGAAGCGTTACCGGACAAATATTTATTTGGACAATTCATATTAGAATATTGTGAGGAATTACCTCCTGAAGCTCGTCAAAGTACTTTTGAATCACCCTGTATAAATATATTTTATAGCATTTATTTTCTTTGTTACTAATCAACCGAATTAAAGACCATGAAAATTCATTGAAACTTGGACTTACACATCCATCTATTGCAAAATTCATGCAAGAAGAATATCTCGGAATCAAACGAACTGATATATGTTTTCCTAGACAGCAAATAGATTTAGTACTTCAACCAACCATTGATGCTGATACAGGAAAAGATTAACAGTGATACAATTTACAAATTCTATTTCTGCTCGTCAGCGATGGGCTAGTCGCGATATAAGAACTACAATTATATCTCATACAATGGACACTACAGGTTCACGAAGAAAAAATTATGTGTCAGCGGACCTAGGAGAACATGCAATGAAAAGAGTTTCGGCACAGTTATGGAACTTCATAAATACTTCAATAAAAAAAAAACAATTTCAATCAAATCTAGATCAAAATTGTCTGTGTAATATTGGTAATGCTACAGTAGTTTCGAGCATGATTATATGTTAATTTTTTTTAAATCACTTACCTTAATAAAGTAGATTTGAAAAAAATTCAAATAGTTAGTTTTTGCTATTTTCATCAGTCCATTCACTTGTTTCTTGTACCGGAGGTATTTATTTTTCGAATCGAAGTCGTTCGGATTCGTTTTATGTTGTAGCGTTGTCCCTTCCCAGGGAGAAACAATAAAAAATAGGAAGAGGAATAAAAGTTATTCGTACTACTAGAAAACAGATGGATTCTTTCCTTTTCCAACATGCAGTACTTACAAAGCCGATTCACTCACCGTACAGTTATCACAGACACCGCCTCCTTGATAATTTCCATGTACATCTAGACTCAATCCAGACCTGTCCACGTCGTCGTCATAATGACAGCTAGTAGCGTGACCGTGACAGTTGCAGGGCAGGCATTGCCTGGCATCTCTGGCAGAGCCGGAACCCCATTGGCGTTGGTTGAACATCGGGCAACACTTGTCACAGTTGGGGCCGCAAGTGTGGTGGCCACACTCACATTCGGGGTGCTAGAAAATACCCAGATCGTGAGAAAAGGTACAGGATATGATTTCCAGGTGAATAATCATTGCAGTGATTCAGTGCTTTGTAATACACAATGTTTGTCTCTACATTGAGATTTGGATTTTTTTATAGGCTTGCTGATGGTAACGCACTGGTGGCCTTTTTCACAACACGTAATCCTTGAATGTTTCTGGTTTGTCCTTCTTATTTGGTGTTTGTGATTGGTTAACATTGTTCTGTACTTCTAAAATTTGTCTAATTGAAGGTGTCCCCACCTGAAGAAAGATACATATTCTCATGTTTCCACAACTTACATTGAATAACTTCGAAACTTACCCCGAGGTGTTATGTACTTTCTCAAGATGTACAAATTGTGGATATTTGAATTTCTTCTTGAATATATCATATCGAATAATCTATTGGAAATTAGTATGCTGACTGTCATTCAATAATTTTATGAAAAAACTTGCAATGCTAGATCATTCCAACATCAAAATTTTGATAATAATTCAAGAAGGCAACATAAGCAATTTCAAGGATAGCCCCCTGTAGGGTCATACCAAAGTTATAAAAAAAAACTTTTTCTCAAAACTTCAGCACCCTATAGTTCAAATGTAAAGACCTTCATGACATATGTTCATATGAAGTTCTTTTCTCAAAATGGATCAAAGAATAACCTCTCTAAATATTAGCATGTCATTAAGAAACACCCTGTATATGAAAAAACTTCAGTTAGAATTTTTCTGGTCACTGGACTATGGAAGGAATGCTATGACCAAACCGAAACACCGACATAACAAGCTTCTCCGATGCTAACCTTCCGAATCCGTCCCGAAACGTGTCCGATGACAGCATTTTTCGATCAGCTCGTTAATTGAATAGGTACAGAGCGAAATTTCATCCGGGGCAAAAAGCCGCAGACATACCATATAAGCGAATCTCAGCGCCAAGCCATTCCGAGAACGGCCGCAATCTTTATTTGGTATTATTCGATAGCTATCGTGTGGGAAAGCCATCAATCTAGGGGTTTTCTTCTTCTCCGTACGAACGCATGGCCATAATTGTTACTCGATAAACATGAGAATCTATACCTGTGCCACAAATGGTAAATAGAGTTTTTTTCGCGTTCATTTGTGTACTGCGGGTTCGCTGATTTATTGCGGTATCATTGTTCCGATATGAATTCTAGATGAGCTCCTGCAGAGGATTGTTTAATAGTCGTTAGTGTAGTGGGCTGGACGTGCGGTTTGCCATTTGTTTCGTTTGTTTTCCTGGTTTTCAGTCTGGAATATTCTCTGACAAGTACACATAGCCCATTGACACGCGTGCGTTAATTGAACGTTGTATGATTGGTTATATAAACGTTTTTGAATGAAAAGTCCAACGTTAAAATAGTTGAGGGTAATATCATAAGTGCTAGGGATTTTATCGAGGGTTATATCATATGTGCTAGGGGTTTATCGTTCAAACATTTTTGAAATTTTCGAGAAAGCATTTTGCCTGGGAGTGCGATTTGAGGTCTTATATCTGATTAAACCACGAGTGCGTTACCATCAGCAAGCCCATACATGTTAATGCATATCTGCAAACTCAGAATTCGTAAAATGGACCATGTTTTTTTGATAATATTGTTAATTGTGATGGCTTAAATACGTGACAACTAAACTAAACTAAACACAAAATCTGCTTCTTACTACTAGATAGGTTTTCAATCCTTGATAATGCCCAATTTCTAACAGCATGCAAATGAATGTTTTTTTTTATGCGGAAACCGTACATCAAACGAAAAACAATCAGGAAGCCAGATTTGCTCAAAAAGGAATGGGAATTTCCAAAAAGGTTTTTTTTGAACTTCAGCACCCTGTAGTTCAAGAGTTAAGACCTTCAGAACATATGTTCATATGAAGTTTTTTTCCTTAATATTAGCATGTTATAAAAACACCTTATAGGTTCGTCGTCCTTTCTTGAGGTCGTTATTGGTCGATCATGTTAGATTTTCTTGAATTGCGACGTTGGTTGGAAATCCAGATCAACGGTCGCTTCCGACATAAACAACACATGGGCGTATTGTACTTATTTTCGTAACAAATAGGTAAATACCATATTGATTTCAGATTTACTTTTCAGAATTATAGATCTACAACAGGATGCTCAATTTTTCACAGGAATAGAATTTCGTGATGCTTATCATCTGGTCAAACAACTAAGAAAGCGGTGAAAAACAATTTTACAATTTTACAAAATTAGCACTTGTTGATGAATCCAGTATTTGATTACTCTCGTTTCGGACGTCCATCGTTTCACTGTATTTGAGAAGGTTTTCACGACGTTTCGAATGCTTGTATCTGCAGTCGTCTTCAGGTGAATACTGTATTCAGTATTTTCCATTTACACTGAAGACGATTGCAGATACAAGCATTCGAAACGCCGTGAAAACCTTTTCAAATACATTTAGACGATGGACGTCCGAAACGAGAATAATCAAGTTAGCAAATCAACTACAAGCTTCAAACAAACGAATCCAGTATGTTATCAGCGTGGAGTACTGATCAGGATATATAGGTATATATATATATATATATATATATATATATATATATATATATATATATATATATATATATATATATATATATATATATATATATATATTAGGGTGCTTCATTTTTGGGCAACATTTTTTTTCTTCAAGTTCGGCCTGAAAATCTTGTAATTTATAGAAAAAAAAATTTTTGAGCATATTGCGAACCCTCAATTCGAATTTTAACCCACTGCTAGAGAATTTTGAATTTTATCCATTAAAATAATATTAAAAAATTATTTTTCATACTTTTTCCTTCCGCTCACCCAGAAAATTTTTATTTTGGGAATTTTGACTCATGGATTTTTGTTATAGGTATGATTTCCTACAAAAAAGCCCATTGCGTTGACTCTGTAACTCCATTAATTAGTTTTTGGATATTGTTTTGAAAATACTGCAACAAAAAATTGATTGATAATTTTTTTTATTGCATTAATTTCACTAATATATTGAAAATGAAATATATCGATATAGGATATTTCAAAAAAGGTTTCAAAAACTTCCAGCACAGGTAATACTCATCAAGAGATAAAAAAACGGTTGTGTCATTTAAGCTGAATTTTCATAAAAATACCAGTAAATCGCGTTTATTTGAAGATAGAAAAAAAGTTTACTATTGAAGATAGAAAAAAATACAAATTTGTGGGGGGGGGGGGTTCATTCTCTACAATTTTGCTCTGTGATATTTTTTCGTAGCTCTCATGGTTTAGCTGTTAAAGCCACTTAAAACTTAAAATTAACGAAAAAATCTATTTTTTCAATAATAACTAATTTATGAAATCCAAGTTGAAAAATTGAATGAAAAATTTGTTTGTCATTGTATTTCTTGAAATTTTATGGCGGCAATTTTTTTCTGAATTGTAGGGCATAAACCCCTCTACAAATTTGTCATTTACATTTTCTTTCTATCTTCAATAGTTTAGCAAATAAACGCGATTTACTGCTATTTTCATGAAAATTCAGCTTAAATTACATTTTTCGTCGAACCCGTTGGAAAACTCGACGCAATGGGCTTTTTCGTAGGAAATTATACCATCCATTAATCCATGGGTCAAAATTCCCAAAATAAAAATTTCTGGGTGAGCGGAAGGAAAAGCGTTTAAAAAATCATTTTCAATGTTATTTTAATGGATAAAATTCAAAATTCTCTAGCAGTGGGTTAAAGTTCGAATTAAGGGTTCGAAATATGCTCAAAAATTTTGTTTTTCTATAAATTACAAGATTTTCAGGCGGGACTAGAAGAAAAAAAACTTTGCCCAAATATATATATATATGTATATATATATATATATATATATAATGAAAAAAACGGAATTCACACAAAACCAATAATAATAAAGGGAAAAAAATTTTAAAACGTAACTATGAAAACAATTTTTAAAATTTTTTTGATTCAGTGCAAAAATTAATTCAAAAATATTCTAGTACCCTCACTAATCCCCCACGTTTTCCCCATACATTTGTCGTAGCGCTTACGAATGTTTCTGATTACGTTCCTAGTTCTTTTTTGGGGAAATCCCCCTACCTTGCGAATTCTTGCACAAAGTTCATTTCTATCTTTTTTAGTGGTTTTTTAAACCTTTTGTGAGAAGCCCCCAAAAAAAAACCCAAAAAGGGAGGTCTGGGGATCTGGGACTCTATAAACGGACTACCAGGGGCCCATCCATCGGTTTAGAAAATTTTGTTAAGCCATTGCCTCACAGCTCTGGCATAATGAACTGAACACCCATCTAACGGGGCAAAATTTATCGTTCATTGATTGGCAGCTCGTGAATAGCACCCCAAAAAACCGTGTTAAAAAAATTTAGAAACCCTGCGCATCAATGTTTTCCCAAAAAAAGGGGACCAAAATTGTTGTTCAATATCCCACACCAAGTTGATTTCTTTGGGAATACTTTTTACAGTTTTTACCCAGTTAGATTATTCCCCCCCCCTAGCGACAATTCTGTGATGACATACTCCATTTGAGGAAAGTGGCTTCGCGGTTATAAAATTTTTTAGGAAATTTATATTGTTTAAATTTTCCCCGGGCCCCCCAAAACAATATTCCAGACGTCTTGTTTGTCGCCTTTTTGGGGTGTATAAAAATTTTGGATAAAGGGGGCTAATACCTTCCCCTTTGGGGCATCTCCGAATAGTTTCTCGTGAATATTAAAACAAGGTATTCCTTTTTACTCATTGGGGTTATTTCCGAAATAATCTAAAAGATTTGATCTTTCCCCGTCTTTCCCCGCTTTCCCCGTTTCGTTTTTGTACAGGATTACTTTTAACATCATTTTGTCCCAAAACAGTTTTTTGAATATTTTTTTTCCCCCTACCCCAGCTAATACGAGGACGATCGGGGTGTCTCTCATTAAATACCTCAAACCTCTCTGCACTTCAACGTCATCCCCCCGAAAGGCGAAATTTAATTTTCTCTTACGCTCAATTTTTCACCGACAAAAAAAAAAATTTGAAGAATTGTGAGGTGAATATTGTTGAAAAGTACATTTAAATTTTTACAAGGTCAAACGTAATATCATTTCCATGGCAACAAGATTTGTTTTTTTTTCATCTGGCGGCATTTTTATTTTTGGGGAAACATAAAAAATATTTTCATGGCTATATCTGTCGATATAGGGGTTTTTTTTTGACGTTAGCGGGGATTTTTAACTTGAGTTTCATAACTTTGTTATCAATAAAATTTTTTTCCGGAAATTTTTCACATCTGTTCAGAGGCAAGTAACCATGGCGTATTTTTTCAAAAAAAAATCCCAAAAAAAAATCTCGTTTTATAAGAAAAAAATATCAGTATGCCCCAAAATTAATAAAATTTAAATTTTGCCCGGTAGACCTTTTGGTTTTCCTTTAAAAAATTATTGAAACGTTTACAATTAAATTTTGGGGGGGGTTTATTAAAAAGGGAAAAAATTTTTTTTTGGGAAAACCCAAAAAACCACGGGTCTTTTCCGGCCGAAGATGAACTTTCGGAAGGACCAGGGGGTTTTTTATTTCTTGTGTTGGGTAAAAGGAGGAAATGAGGACATTAAAAAATTTCAGGAATTTTTAACGTTTGAGAGCAAAATTTTGGGATTTCCCCCCCCCAAGGATTTGCCGGGGAAACCCAGCGGGCCCCGGGGACCCGTCCTCCGAACGATTCCCCGAAAAAGTTTTGTCTTTCCAGATGCGCAAAGCCGGAGGTTTTTTGAGCGCCCCCGAACCCCATCAGGCAAGAGGATGGTTTTTAACGCGACCAGCCCCCCCTGGGTTTCCGGGACCCTTGGGCAAACGGGATCGAAAATTTTGAAAATTTTAGCATTCATCCCAAAAAGGGAAAAGGTTTTGGGGACAAAAGTATTGATCCAGAAAACAATTGATTTTCTGATTGGTGGCCCCAACCCCCTGAACCCCTGAAAGGGTTTTTTTTTTTATCGTTTTTCCTTGGGTGATTACGTTTTTCCCAAGAAACCCCCCTAGTCGTAACCACAAGTTTTTTTTCCTTTAATCAAAAAAAATCGGAGTCCAACATTCTAAACAGAGATGTGTAACGTCATGTTTAGTTTCATATAAAATTTCAAAATTAAAATTTGGCCAAATATAAGTTTGTTACTCACATGCGATTCGAAAGTGGAATATAGGAAAATGTTTAGAATATTATTAAAAACGATAAAAGTATTTGTGACGAGGATCACACTTAATATAAATATAAAATACTACAAAAACAAAACATAAACAATAAAAACATAGGGCATGTCGGATACCAGGTAATCAATAAACAATCCGAACCAACTCTATGCATGACTGAACGAAACATTTAATAAATATTGACGGGATGATTTGTTGTTATTGAATTTTGAAAGAGAGGATATAAAACCAATGTAGATAGCAATGATTTTGAATAAGGGTGACACCTAGCTTAGAAGGTCAGAATTACTAAGAAGGAACAAAAGTAATAGTAGTAGTAGTAGTAGTAGTAGCATTTATTTTCTTTGGAGACAAATATAAATTTGTATAAGAATAGTCGATTGTGTAACTTAACCTAACTTAATCCCAGAGCTTGAAAGATTTAACACAAAAAATAAAATGTACCTGAACATTCGGTATAAAACTCGGACAGTAACTTAACCTAACTTAATCCTAAAGTTAAAAAAATTAAATACAACAACACAACATACCTGAACATTCGGTATAAAACTCGGACAGTGAATAAAACTTTTTTCTATTAAAAATTCTTGTAGGTTCTTTTTGAACTCATGAGAGTAACATTTTTCATGTTTCATTTCACATGGAAGCCTGTTAAAAATTTGCAGGCCAAGGTGTGAAGGAGCGTTCGAGGTTATTTTATATTTACAGTGAGGCACATAATAGTTTTTTTTTTGTCTAGTTTCTTTTGAGTGAATGTTTCCTATTTCTTTAAAAGATTTCTTATTGTTGAAATTATATAGGCAAAGTTCCATTATCAGAAGACACGCTACAGTCAAAATACGTAGCTCTCTGACTGTTGTTCTACATGTTTCATTTTGTTTCATTCCAGCGATTATTTTTATAAGTTTCTTTTGTGCGATGAATACATCATTGGATAGCGTAGAGTTACCCCACAAATATCCGAATATCCAAATTCAACAGGTGGCAAACTCCAATGTTGATAAAACAAAGTTGGAAATTAGAAAAAAGGGTATTTCATTTATTGAAAACAAGGGAGTTGAAGAAACTAATACAATCAAGTTTAATCTGTTCATTCAAAGAAGTAACCACTGTTATTGATGGATGAGTTGATTTCGAAAATTTCAAGAAAATTGAGTTTATTGCATTCATCACAAACGTGTAAGATTTACAGGTCATTATCAATTTGAAAATTGTGTGATTTGCAAATGAGCTTTTTGTGTTAGCTTGGAGAAGGTTAGGATAGGGGTGTTTTTCAATGATTTTGACATGTTCCATGCCTATGGTAATCGTCTTTCTTCTACTATGACCGATATATTGGGCATTGTAAGTTGGCAATGAACAAGAAATCGAGTAACTTATATAAAGGAATGTTGTCTTTAGTGTTACAACATATTTTTGGTAGGATGATAATATCTTTAATGCATGTAATCAAAATATTTTTAACGTCATAGGAAACAACAAATTTGATTTTTCTATTAATGGGAAACCTACCCATACAGATATGGTTATCCCATCTACCAGTTGCCACTTGATGTTCAAATTATGCAGTCTTAACTCTCTACTTAACAGAATTTTGACTATTCCGATGTCAGATGAAAATTCCAATGAGGAGCTTAATGTCATCAAACAAATTGCTTTCAACAACGGCTCTTCTCCACATCTGCTTTACCACCTACATATGACCAAATCTTCAAACGGCTTCCTTGTTTCTTCTCTTTCCGGTAGATTAAGAAATTCCTCATTCACTTCACTCCCTTGCCTAGGCAAAGTTTTCTATGATGTCAGAAATATTTTGATTAAATACAATATTATTATCTCGTTTTACACTTGCCACATGCTATCAAAAACTTTTTGTAACACTGAAGACAACATTCCATTATATAACAGGTCTGGAGTTTACTCGATTTCTTGCTCATTCCCAACTTGCAATGCCCAATATATCGGTCAGAGTCAAAGTCATCACCTTAAATTCTCTGAACCAACACGAAACGCTCATTTGCTAATCACATAATTAACTCCGAACACAATTTTCAAATTGATAATGATCTGAAAATCTTACATGTTTGTGATGAATGCAATAATCTCAATCTTCTTAAATTCGAAATCAATAACAGTGGAATTACTTCTTTGAATAAACAGATCAACTCTCACTGTATTAGTTTCTTTATCTCTTTTGTTTTCAATGAATAAAATACCCTATTTTCTAATTTCCAACTTTGTTTGATCAACATTGGAGTTTGCCACTATGGTTTGAATCCTCTCTTTTGAAATTCACGTTCAGATGTCAGGTATTTTATATTCAATAACAACAAATCATCCCGTCAATATTTATCAAATGTTTCAGGCATGCATATAGAGTTGCTTGCTGATGGTTCAGACTGTTTATTGATTACCTGGTATACGTCATGCCCCTATGTTTTTATTGTTGTTCTTGTATTTTATATTCATATTAAGTGTGATTCTCGCCACAACAAATATGGAAGACTTTTATCACTTTACATAATATTCTGAACATTTTACTGTATTATACTTTCGAATCGCAGGTGAGTAACAAACTTATATTTGGCAAAAACATTTTTTTTTCATCAGGGATCATAAATAATGCGATAGATTTATACAGTGCAAGTCGAATTGTTACAATGTCACTAAAATAATCAACGGTTGTGTAGTCTGGGTGGACTCGCTATTGAATTTTGCCGAGTTAGGAAAACGGCAAAACGCCAAAATTGAACTTTGGTCAATATTATACGCTATAAGGCTACTTGAGAGCCAATAAAAAATCAGCGGGTAAAAACAGACTCACGGTGGCGTTGCCTCCAGCTATACTGGATACGTGGAAGTAAAAGTTAGTTGGATCGGACGCAGGTCACTCATGATGGCTTGCGGATGGGTTTTTGTACAAGCGTAATATTATTTTCAGTGATTTTTTGGGAGCTAGTGTTCAGACGATATTGAAAATACGGAACTTGCGACGCGTATCTAGGGACGCTATATAAGGGTAACAAAATATACCTTTGGACTTACTGGTGGACGGGAAAATGTAGAAGGTTTTTGAAGGAAAATTGTTGCACACCTGGTGGGTTGCGATGCTTTTAGTATGAAATGACCTAGTGCAGGCTTTGATTAGATGTCGAGAGTGAACATGTATATATTTGAACATGGGAAAAATGTGCTATCGAATTTCCTACACAATACAGCGTAATAATTCCGGAGAAAATTTTTATACAGTATATGGGTGTGACGAGCAGGTTAAGTTCTACAGGGTTATTTGGAAGTATAGCTGTTGCAATTTCTAAGACAGACAAATTTTACAGCAAGTTACGAAACTAATTTTGAGTTGAGTGCATTTTTTGATAAGAACAACAAAAATTCAAGGAGACAGAAGGAAAATTTTATCTAGAGAAAAGTCATCCAAAAAGACTGTGCATTTGTGAAGCCGAGCCTAGTTCGGGAGGACAATTGGTGACCAAAATAGAGAATAGTGCCTTATATTCTTCTATTATAGAGATTCTCTATAATTAATTGGGTTCTATTATAGAGATCCTCTATAATTATTTGTGGTGAGGGTATAATATAACTATTATATGTGATATTCATATTATTGAAAAAAGCTTGAAGAGAAGAAGGTCACCAAAGTATATGGAATAGAAAAAGCAAATATATTTAATTGAACATTGAATTTTTTTTCTTCTGAATAATTTAAAATTAACTATATTTTTGTAATATCTAACAGAAAATATGACTTTTCTGACTGGACACACGCTGGATGTTGAACAATATCTGATAGATTTTGTAAAAGAGCAGCAACACAAAAGAAACAACTTTGAAGGGAAATTTTTCATTTTCATTCTAATAGTTGTTTGATTTTCCAATTCAGTCTTAATTGAAAACTCATATAGATGAATGAGGGGAAGGAGAAGGGTTTTCAAAAAATAGTATGCATCAGAAATCACTTGTGACATTGACGCAAAAGTAACATCGTCTCCAATAAAATTTTTGTCGATGAAAATCTATTTCACGCTTCCACGATCGTCAGGAAGACTGGAAGAATTGGAAAACACATTTTCGAAAACAAATATGATGGAAAATATTAGAAATATTTTATTACGTGTGGAATTTATTGAAAGAAATCTGCCCCAAAGGATAGTAATGGGGTTTTAAGTATTTTTGTTTATAGAAGATAAAAAAAATTTAACAGAATTACGATTTTTCTATGGAACATCATAATAAAATGTACCAAAGAACACACCAACTCTAAAACGTCTCAGTGGTATTGAATAAATCTAACGGTTTGGAATTTTCCTTTGAATAGTATGAAGAGTATAAATTGAATTAATATAACAAAACGAGAAGTTGGATTGATTCGTGTACATTTTCGTTCTTACATAATCGATCTCATTGCGACACGAGAATAACAAATTACGGGCAATCCAATGGTCTGTCGGTGATTGATTTTCTTTAGTGAATTCACCACATTTTTCATTCCATTCGAATTCAACTTGTAATTCGTTAATAAACAATAATTAGGTTTGAATGATCACTTGCATTCCAAATTATAATTTCGTACGCTCCTTCGTTTGAAGAGGAAAAATAATAGCATTCCTTTCGAATTTTACCGTAATAACAGGAAGTTGTTGATTTTGATGTGAGCGGTATGACTGGTAAGGCGAAGAAATATTTTATTATTTTTGATACATTCTGTGATTATAGTAATTTTATAAATGTTGTCATGGTTGTGGTTTTTTAATTTCTAATTAAAATTTATGAATTGAGGATAGAGTTTCTCCAAAATTCATTTCATATATATATATATATATATATATATATATATATAAAATATAGAAGGAATTCAATGGACATAGCCCTCAGAGAAAAGTGCTAACCGTAGACACGTGTTTCGGGCTCTCGGCCCTCATCAGTACGGTGGAGAAGTGCAAGGATGAACAACACTTGGTAGAAAACGACAAATCAACGGAGTCAACAAACAGAAGCCAGCCGCTCATTTGTGATTTCGGTCAGCAGACCCTGAATTCCAGGGCAACAACCAACGTCACCACGGAGGCAGCTATAGCTACCTGCGTGACATCCGAGTCCAGGAATATAAATATGAAAGAGAGTAATATCGAGGGGAGTGTTAAAAACAAAATGGAAGGAATTCAATGGACATAGCCCTCAGAGAAAAGTGCTAACCGTAGACCCGTGTTTCGGGCTCTCGGCCCTCATCAGTACGGTGGAGAAGTGCAAGGATGAACAACACTTGGTAGAAAACGACAAATCAACGGAGTCAACAAACAGAAGCCAGCCGCTCATTTGTGATTTCGGTCAGCAGACCCTGAATTCCAGTGCAACAACCAACGTCACCACGGAGGCAGCTATAGCTACCTGCGTGACATCCGAGTCCAGGAATATAAATATGAAAGAGAGTAATATCGAGGGGAGTGTTAAAAACAAAATGGAAGGAATTTAAAGGACATAGCCCTCAGAGAAAAGTGTTTGTTGACTCCGTTGATTTGTCGTTTTCTACCAAGTGTTGTTCATCTTTGCGCTTCTCCACCGTACTGATGAGGGCCGAGAGCCCGAAACACGTGTCTACGGTTAGCACTTTTCTCTGAGGGCTATGTCCATTAAATTCCTTCCATTTTGTTTTTAACAGTCCCCTCGATATTACTCTCTTTCAGAGAGAGAGAGACTGGATTAATTGGCACAAAAAGGTGAATTTGGAAATTTTCAGTAACTGAAGATTTTCCTTGGGGTTGCAGTCATATACCTAATATATTGGCCTGACAAAGTAAAACTCTTGTTTAACTTGTCGAGCTTTATAAAATTTTATTTTCTTTTTCAAGACATCTGAAAACATTTATGGTGTTACAATAACACTGAAAATATGATAAAATCGACTTACTAATGTGAGGTTTGTATAAAAAAATAGCCGATGCATGTCCTTAAACATCATAGGAGAACAAAAACAGAGAGAGTTGTTTTTTTTGGCACTGGAATGTTGGATACATTGAAAAACATTGGCGAAAAAACAAAAACAACACACACACAATATTGATTGTAAAAAACTGGACTACTTGAAGCACGAATTTGTTCATGTGCACAGGTTATACATATTTTACTTAGTTTGGAAAATGTTGCTCGTTGAACAGTCACACATGGTTCAGTGTGAGCACAGAACTGAAGGGAGGTGGGAAACTAGAAATTGTCGATGTCAACTTCATCTGTTCAATCAGTTGTCATGTCAATTTCTTGTGTGTTCATGTGTTTTGTTCACAGAACGACAACTTAAAATTCTATGAAGGGTGATTCGATGATGAATTCGACGCGGAAGTACTGTTTGGTTCTAGTTTAAGGATATAATTGTAGATAATACTTAAATTTATTATATCGGACCTCTTATTCATGATGTTATGTTTTTTATTGATGTTAACCATTTCCAAGAAATTTCTTTTGAGATAGTTGTTTTCCACTGCTAGAACTGTTGGGTTATTATAATTAATTAAATGATTTTCGTTAATGCCGTGTTCAACAAGGGAACAGCTGTTTTTTTTAATATTGCAGTCACTCTTATGTATTATAATGCGTCCTGAAAGGTTTCGGCTAGTCTGGCCAATGTAGTGCTTATCACAATTCAAACATGGTAATTTGTTAATTACATTGGTTTGTTCTAATTCAGAAAGAGGTGTTTTCGTTTTGGTATAAAGACTGGCTACTAGTTTCACGTTCTTTTTTGCTATACGCAAAGTATCTGATTTGAGAATGTTAGTGAGCTTTGATGTTAATTCTTGTATATATGGAAGGGTTTGATCAGTGCACACAAGAAATTGACATGACAACTGATTGAACATATGAAGTTGACATCGACAATTTCTAGTTTCCCACCTCCCTTCAGTTCTGTGCTCACACTGAACCATGTGTGACTGTTCAACAAGCAACATTTTCTCAAACTGAGTAAAATATGTATAACCTGAGCACATGACCAAATTCGTGCTTCAAGTAGTCCAGTTTTTTACAATCAATATTGTGTGAGTGTGCTGTTTTTGTTTTCTCGCCAATGTTTTTTTATGTATCCATCATTCTAGTGCCAAAAAAAACAATCTTTTTGTTTTTTTCTCCTATGGTGTTTAAGGACATGCATCAGCTATTTTTTATAGTCGATTCTAACATATTTTTAGTGTTATTGTAACACTATTAATGTTTTCAGATGTTTTGAAAAACAAAATAAAATTTTTGAAAGCTCGACAAGTTAAACAAGAGTTTTACTTTATCAGTCCAATATATCATATGACTCAGTTACTGAAAATTTCCACCAAAATCTTGTAACCATATGGTATTTTTTTTATTAATAGTTTCTCAGAAAATTTAATTCTTCATAAAAGTTGGTGCATTCAATTAGAATGAATACTCGCAAAGCCGTTATTATCAGTAGCGTGCGGCTAAGCGGGAATCGGCCGATATTATAAATTCAGTATAGAATTAAGTAACATGGAAAATATCGAAAAATGTTATTAAAAAAAGTTGTTTGCAATTAAGAGATATTCCTACCTATCCTGTAGGTAGGTACACCTACCCAGTCTTAATTTAAATATTTATTTTGTGGTTATTAATTATTCAGCAAATATTTTTCTAATAAAGATCGTCTTTTTTTAAGGATACTGGCTTCATTTCGTTATCTTTTCATTACTGTTTTCTTGGACTCATCTCCAAGATTTTGTTAGAGCAGTTAATTGCTTTGACATACAGTTTATGCTAATCTAGTAATTTACTACGCAAAAGTTATTTCAAATAATTCCCATTAAAAATTGAGGCCAACTCATCAAGCAATTATTGAAATTAGTAATTGGTTGACTAATGGATAACTGAATATCTTTCAATTGCAAACAACTTTTTTCAATAACACTTTTCCATATTTTCCATAGTAATATCACTTTACTCCATAGTGAATTAAGAATATCCCCCAATTCTCGCTTAGCACGCCTCTGATAATAATGGCTCTGCGCGTATTTAGTCTAATTGAATGCACCAACTTTTATGACGAATGAAATGTTCTGAGAAACAATTAAAAACAAAATTTACCATATTGTTCCAAGATTTTGGCGGATACTGTATTTATTGGCTGAAAATATATACACCACTGAATTTATCATTATTTTCTGTTGGGTGAGTTATTTCAAAAGAATCTTTCGAAGAAAAGAAGAGTTCTTCTCAATTGGCGAGAAAGTACATAATATTCCAGAGGAGTTGATCAAGTTATTCACCATTTTTGAATATTATATTTATGACAAAAAGTCGGGGCCCCACGTACGAACCTTGAGGTACTTCCGAGGTTGAGACAAACCACCGTAGCGGTTCTCCGTGTACAGCGACATCAACCGGCTAAGATATCAATATATTTGGATTAGTTTTGTCGATTGCTTTACTCAAATCTATGTACACAAAATCAATGAAGGGTAGCAATCCATCGAGTTTGTTGAATAATCGATCTGGGAAAGTGAATTCATTGAAGGATCTATCGAATGAGATGGTTATTCGGACACACAGACTTGATGGGTATTAATTGAGGAAGCGTGATGGCAATCCATCTGGGCCATAACCTTTATTTTCGTCTAAGATCTGAGAGTTATTTGCAGTTGATTCGCAATAATGGTTATCTTTTTCGCTGAACATTTGTCACTTTTTTAATGATCGTACATGGTATATTCATATGGCTGAAGGACTCTTCCAAAAACTTCTGAGAGAAGTTCACAGACTTTGCACCCCTTGCCAATGCATTACCAAACTTCATTTCATTGGGGATATCGTTATTTCGATTAGTTTTGGATCAAAATACCAGAATTTCCTTGAATTACTCGATTAGGATTATTTACAAAATTCAAAAAAGTTTCATAGTCCTCACGGATCACTTGCTTCGACCTACTGTGCAACTGACAAAAAATCTGATAGTCAAATTTAAATTCGCATTGTTTACGTTTGTTATGTGCTTTAGATTTTTTTATTGGCGGAAAATGTTGTTATTTAGTTCGATCAAACTAAAATGGATATCTAAGGGTTTTAGAGGTTCAGATTTAGTTTTATTATAAACATTTAGGAATTCAAGATGGAGGTTTCAATATGGTGGAAGAATTTGGGACAAAAAAAAATCAAGATTTGCCTATCACAATGCGTACAGAAAATCATGTTTTGTAATTTTTTTTGAGTTTCTAGAAAAAATTAATTAGAAGACACTGCCCTATTCACAATTTTGTAGAGTGTCGTTATCAAACTTTAGCTCACTTGTCTTGATAATCTTCACGATTAGTATCGTAACGACCTACAAGTCATAAATAACTGCCATCATTAGTCGCCTAGAATCAATTCACAATTCTCTGCACAACATTCCGTAAAAATTTCCCCAGAATGCGGATGCACCATACAAAAACTAATCCTTATTAATACTAACTGGTTGAAGTGATGTACGCATCAAATTAAAAGACGTTTTTACATCAGGTGTTCACTATATAAAAGCGTACATACATGAATTATCATCGGCTCTTTGATTTATTCTATACATTCGTACTCAAAAGTGTTGAGGACATATGGATTAATTTATGAAGCATACCGTCATATACAGAGTGGGCCATTGAAAACGAAACAGCGGCTCTGTAGGTCGGCAGAACCGAATTATATAAAAACTCTCGGACACGTCAACTACATTTTTGAGGGGGACATCGTTCGCGATGAATTTCACCCGAAATACATTCCATCCCTCAGAGCTGTGACCGCCACCCCTAAATTTTTAAACAGCAACATATGGCAAGTGATACCTCATTTGAAAGGTAGTTTCCTTCTTGAAATCAAACAACAAAAATAAATTTATTTTATCGATTTGTTTTAGAGATATAGGAACTTGAAGTTGGGAAATACTTTTTGTTCACTCAATCAATAAAAACAATATCTGATAAAGCAACTGTCGCAATAACTATTATTGTCAATGAACTAAATGTTCAAACTGTCTACCACCCATTTCCATACAATAGTACAAGTTCTGTTCAAAACGAGACCTCACATTTCGTATTATTTCCGGCGTTATTCGACGGCATTCTTCAATAATTCTCCTTCGTAAATCTTCCAGAGATTCTGGTTCGGTTGCAAATATTTTGTTTTTCAAGTGACCCCACAGGAAAAAGGCGAGTGGGGTTAAATCTGGAGATCTGGCTGGCCATTCTATAGAGCCTCTTCTTCCAATCTAACTTCCAGGAAACATTCTATCCAAAAACGCCCTAACAGGCTGTGCATAATGTGGAGGTGCCCCGTCTTGTTGAAATATCAAGTGGTCTCCATGGTGAAGATCGTCATTTTCAATGATGTCTACTAATTGTGGATAAACAAATTCATTCAATAATTCCAAATAAGTTTCTCCTGTCAGGTTACCGCCGAAAAATACTGGTCCAATCAAGCGGTCCCCAAAAATACCGGCCCGGACATTGAGATTTTGGGGAGTTTGAGTATGGACTTCCTGGAAAACATGTGGATTGGCATCTGACCAATAACGACAGTTATGACGATTCACAGTCGAATTCAAAAAGAATATAGACTCATCAGAAAAGCAGATGTTGAGAAGGAAATTCTCATCAGCAGCTATTCTCGTAGTCATAATTTCACAAAATTCCTGTCGCCTATCGAAATCATCTTCATTCAATTGGTGTACCAAATGTATTTTGTAGGAGTGGAATTAATGATGTTTCAGGATTCGGCGGATACGGGTTCTACTGATATTGGTAACACTAGCCAATTTCCTTGTGCTCAATGTTGGGTCTGCATGAACTTGTCCCAAAAGTGCAACTTCAACAGGTTGATTTGTTGAAAATATGAACAGGATGTTCATAAAATCAGGTTCATTTCTCAACGGAAATTCACGTAGTGGGTCTCGTTTCTTGTTGGCTACTGATCCAGTTTGAATTTCATCGCGAACGTTGTCCCCCTCGGAAATGTAGTTGACGTGTCCGAGCGTTTTTATACAATTCGGTTCTGCCGACCTACAGAGCCGCTGGTTCGTTTTCAACGGCCCACTCTGTATAAGTTTCAATACTGTTTTTATGATAGGAAAAGCAATTGCAAAATATTGACTGGAATCATTAACAACTGTATCCTGTAGAGAGTTTGTTCACACAAATTCGGAAACTGATGCACGAACAGACTAGCGTAAGACGAATTCTATTAATGTGTTTAGTATTCAAAATGGACGCAAATCGATCTCGAATTGGATATTTCCGAAAATATTTATGTATACCTAGAACTGCAAACTATTCCAACTTACTTGAAGATGTTTTAGGGTTTTCGATGCTGATTATTTATAGACAAATCTACCCATTAGGTACTCATAATATAGAAATATTGTCTAAAAAAACTTTTTAACAAAAAATTAAACCTACGAAAAAATCAACTCAAAAGCAAAAAATAAAATAAACTTTCTTAGTCTAAATGATAATTGAGCTCCTAAACTAATGTAAGTAACTGATTTTGATCGGCGCCAAACAAACAATTATCGAAGATAATTATCTATGAAAGAAGTCATCAAAACGCAGTCGTGCATCTCGCTGCCATCATTTTACGCTTCACCTGATTCAATCGCTAGTTTGTTTGGCGCCGACTCAAAATCAGTTACTTAGGAGCTCAATTATCATTTAGAATAAGGTTTATTTTGTTTTTTGCTTTTCAGTTGATTTTTTCGTCGGTTTAATTTTTGTTAAAGTTTTTATTTTTTACTTTTCAGTTCCGTATTTCGTCGGTTCAATTTTTTGTTGAAAAGTTTTTATTTTTCAAGTTTTTGTGGGTAAAATCTACCAATTACTACCTACTTGTTTTTTGATTACTTCCAAAATACTTACTTACCCACCTTACTTCAACTATTACCAGTTAAATAATATGATTATCTACTTTAACTATTTGTTGTACTATGAATTATTTTCGTTGTTCTGGTTAGCTTATTTCACTACTTTGTATATCATTCCATTCTCTCATGAAATATACTGATTTTGACGGAACAAGAATAATGTCAATAGCGATCTGTCATTGTCAACTACGTATGTGTGTGCTAATGTTCACTAGTGAAAAATCAATTATCCCCTATTTTTCTACCCGTTAGGGTGGCTAATTCCTTTCGAAATCCAAATATAAGGTATACCCTATCTATTAAAAAAAGAATCATCCAAATCGAAGAACCCAGTACAGAATTATGCCTGATAGAATCGGTTAACGGACCAGAATTCAGAGGGTGAGTGATCAATATCCTTCATTTCGCTACCCTTAGGGGTGGATTTCATCTTTTAAATTCAAATGGGACCAAAGTCAAAGTACACCCTATCCACTGAAAAAAGAATTATCGGAATCGGACGCCTCAGTAAAAAGTTATGCGTGATCATACATAAAAAAATATGATGGAAAAACATAAAATATACGGGTCCAATAGAGAACCTCATCTTTTTTGGTTTCGTCGGTTAAAAAGGAATTGTTATGCATAAAATATCAATATCTTGAAAAAAATGCCAAATCTTTGTTTGAATAAAATATGCTAAATATACAAAGTACATATTTGCCCAAGTCTACTCATTACTATTCCATTATAGTTACCATAAAAAAATATTTAAAAAGCAAATGTTTCCACCACTGGAATTTCCTTTCCTCTTCCCTTGCCTCTCTTGGGCAAGCTAAGAATGAGTCCACTGATTATTATTTCCATTTTATGGTATAGGAACAATTGAATATGTGGTGAACATTTATTTGCTTCATGAATATGTTTCTTTGCTACTTCGTTCTAGAGGGTTGTAGCAGCGGCAAAGCTTAATAACTTATCAGTTGAGAGCAATAGAGAAAAATGCTATGGAACCGACTCGGAAGCCGAGGGAAATATGGACTTTTGCCTAGGTGGATAGATCATAGGAATTTAGTTGGAAACGGCGCATTACTTTTGACTGCATGTGTTATTCGCTAATTTTACTGAAACGCACCATTAACGATGTGGAATTAAATTATATTAATTTATGAAGCTGATGTCAATATTATTGGATCATGGTGATTTCCGTGCAAAATGGCTAAGCATATTTAATCACAGGTTATAATTATCCATTATCTGTTATTAATTTTTCATGTGTAAATATCGACAACCATGAAGCCAGCTCAATTGAGTAGCCTTCAGCACTATGTCGAATTGAATTAATTGTGGATGTTATTTCAAAATTGATTCACAAATCATGATTTTTCAGTGAACGCTGGTTTTTTTTAAAAGTAGTTTCACGGAAAAGAATGTATACGATTCCAAACGAATTTACTTCATATTTTCAACAGAGGTCATAAATCAATTATCATCCAACAATTTTATGAATGATTCATGAGGGCAAAACTATATAATTTGACGAGCGAGCACATCTCAGTGGTATAAATCATTCTGTAACTCCAAATATTTAAATTTTTTTACACGCTTTATATTAGCTTCACTTGTTTGTTTGTTTATTTATTGTAACCGACTCCTTTGGGCGCGATTTTCACCCACTTCCAGACGTCCGAATGATTTGAAATTTGGCAGGTGTACATAATTCCGGTGATAATGCATTAAGAAATTTTTGTGTGAAGAAAAAACAAAATGGCGGCTCCAATATGGCGTACGAGTTTTGTGATTATGGTCCGATTCGCTTCAATTTTGGTATCTGAAGGTTTTCGTGGTCGGAGATTATGATTCTGTTGTCAAAATTGAAAAATTCAAGATGGCGGCTCTAAAATGGTGGACGAGTTTTGTGTTATGGTCTGATTCTATTCAAAATTGGTATGTGGGGTTTTTGGGGTCGAATATTATGATTCTTTTGTAAAATGGTAAAATTCAAGATGGCGGCTTTAAAATGGCGGCCGAGTTTTGTGATTATGGTCTGATTCTATTCAAAATTGGTATGTGTGCGTTTTGGGGTCGAATATTATGATTTTTTGTAAAAATTGGTAAAATTCAAAATGGCGGCTTTGAAATGGCGGCCGAGTTTTGTGATTATGGTCTGATTCTATTCAAAATTGGTATGTGGGGGTTTTTGGGGTCGAATATTATGATTATTTTGTGAAAATTGGAAAATTCAAGATGGCGGCTTTGAAATGGCGGCCGAGTTTTGTGATTATGGTCTGATTCTATTTAAAATTGGTATGTGGGGATTTTTGGGGTCGGAGATTATGATTAACTAATTTGATGAGATTATTCCATTTTTTAACTTGCAAAAAAGTTATAAAAATAATAGTTTAAAAAAAACTAAAAAAACACGCTTTTATAAATAAACCACAATAAGAAGTAGGAAACAAAATACTAGTTTAAAAAAACTAAAAAACACGCTTTCATAGAAAACCAGACTAAAAAATAGAAAATAACAAAAAAATGTATTTTATTTAAAAAAAAGCGTGGGGTGCATGGTATCAATAATTATATAGTACATTACACACCAAGGCGATACCATGCACCCTACGCTTTTTTTAAATAAAATAAATTTTTTTGTTATTATTTTATTTTTTCTCTGGATTTATGAAGAAATAAAGATGGACATTCTAAGAGTATTCAAATTTCAAAAAACTTCTCACATTTTATCCAATCTCATTCTTACCACACGCTACTTTGATCCATCATCAAAATATTGAGTTTGTGAAAGAAATTACTCGAAATTATTCTTTATGCAATCAAGTAACATTCTTTGTATACAGAGGGTGAAAAATATATTCTACTAACCTCACCATTTTCCAACGGTGTTAGTCGTGAATAGAAGGAAGTACAAATAACTTCGAAATCCGTGAAATATTGAGGTTTTCCTTTCGTCGCTGGAATCCCGAATCGTTCTAAACATTCCATATCGCTCCTGGCGAAAAACTGCCATGGTTCGAAGCTTTCTCCATCGATGGAACGTTCCAGGATCCACGTGCCAGGTCTGGGAGAGTTGGCCATTTTCACTATCACATATGCAATCTGATAGACCTGGAAAGAAAGTTCCATGTTAATTTTCAGTGATGTAAAATTTCAGAAGCACGTAAATAACCAGAAACATATTATGGCGGACCACCTCAATTCAGAGAACATTTAGCTTTCTCTGGTATCTCTTGAAAATTTCAGATTGCTATTCATTACACCACAACATAGTAGGGGGGGGGGGGTGTCTCCATGAGAAGTGTTTTTTTTTTTCAAAATTCGATGAATTCATCACGAATCCGTAAAATTTTCTACATTCGTCTCCATATCAGCTCTCAGCTCCAAGATACCAAATTACAGTATTGTCATCCAAATTACATATACATACCAAGTTTCATTTCGATACGACAATTAGAAGTAGTGAAAGATAAGTGCCATGTGAAGTGGAATGAATAGAAAAATCGAATTAAACGGTTTTCTTCACATAAAGGATTCAATATAAAATTGAACCAGAAAATGGTAGATCTCAGGTGAAAAACAACTACTTTCCTGGCAAATACCACGCAGAACGTTGAATGATATTCACCTGAAGATCCATGCATACTTCCATATAATATCAATGGACATTGAATGCAAATGTTTCTTTCTGATAAGCTCGATTATGTTTAATTTATGTCGTGTTCACCTAACAATCCTTTTTCTTTCTGTCACTAGGTACCGCCAGTTAAAGTTTATCTTTTCCGGCGTACCTATAGGTGTTACAAGATCGATGATGGTTTGTTTACGTTGTGTCTCACTTCAGCCAGAGTTCTTTGGACCTTTGGCTGGTTGACTACTCCGTACTGATGAGGGCCAAGAAGCCTGAAACCGGTATGCGGATTGTTAGGTGAACACGACATAAATTAAACATAATCGAGCTTATCAGAAAGAAACATTTGCATTCAATGTCCATTGATATTATATGGATTTTCAGGTGAATATCATTCAATGTTCTGCGTGATATTTGCCAGGAAAGTAGTTGTTTTTCACCTAAGATCTACCATTTTCTGGTTCAATTTTATATTGAATCCTTTATGTGAAGAAAACCGTTTAATTCAATTTTTCTAATTAGAAGTCGGTTAGTTGAAATTTACTTCCATTATTTGTTATTTGATACAAGTGAAGCTAATAAAAGCGTGTTAAAATAACTCATAAAAAACCTTTTTAACGACAAGCTTCTATTCAAGTCGTGTACTAAAACGTATAAAATAAGTTGAAGTCATCGCTAAAAATGATTTAATTATTTTTTGTTTAATTATTTGGTTTCAAAAAGCTTGTCGCGCAAAGTGTTCATGAAAGTAGGTACCAATTAATTCCATTGGACAATGATTGGTTGGTAAGTAATAACTAACTTGTCGACGTATTAATTTTATAACAATTCGCGCGACAAGCTTTTTGAAACCAAATAATTCAACAAAAAATAATTGAATCATTGACAGCGATGATACATTTAAAAAGGTTGTTTATTAGTTATTTTATTGTTAGCTTTTTAGTTAGTTCGCATTGATCTGTTCATTCCTAATAGAGCATCATTATTACAAGGTCTCTTCCCTGTAAGTTTTGAGCTGAAATAAATCATGATCTCCGACCCCAAAAACTCCCACACACCAATTTTGAATAGAATCTGACCAATCTGTCCTAATCGCCATTTTGAATTCATAGATTTTGACATAAAATTCATAATCTCCAAGCCTGAAACCCCCACACACCAATTTTGAATAAAATTTGACCATAATCAGAAAACTCGTCCTCCATCTTGGGGTCGCCATCTTGAATTCATAAATTTTGACGAATAATTCAATATCTCCGACCACGGATATCCCCGCTTACCAATTTTGAATCGAATTGGACCATAATCACCAAACTCGTCCTCCCCTTGGGCCGCCTTCTTGAATTTATCAATTACGACAGAAAATTCCTAATCTCGGACCCCAAAAACCCACGCATGCCAATTTGGATCGAATCGGACCATAATCACAAAACTCGTCCTCCATCTTGGGGCCGCCATCTTGAATTTAGAAATTCATAATCTCCTACCCCGAAAACCCCCACATACCAATTTTGAATCGAATCGGGCCATAATCACAAAATATATCCGCAATCTTGAATTTATGAATTTTGACAAAATCATCATCATCATTAATCATATTATAGAATGGAATATTTGCCAATCTTGAGAACGGTGACAGTTGTATACCCAAAACCCATTTGGATGAAGAATTATCATTTGGAGACTATCTTTCCTATCTTAACAGGATATATTCTTCAAGAGTATTCGAATAGTAATCCATCACAAAAACTCAAAAGCGAAATTTTCCATGAACTGAGTTCTCCAAAATATAGTACTGTGAGGCCAATCTGGTTCATCTCCTCCATTTATATTATCGAAAATTATTGTCGAAAAATCCAAAGCTCACGAAAAATGGAAAAAATCCAGCTCCCAGTTTGACTACCAACCTTTCTGTCAATTGCGAAACATTCTATTTCTAAGTAAAGTTCCTGAACTCATAGTTCACGATATACTCATGACTTCCTTAAAAAGATATATAATACAGGAATAGCATAGTTTTTTTCCTAAGAGATCCCTAGAAACAAATTCAGTTTTGTACACTGAATATGAGTAAATGCGATGGATTGCCAGATTCAAGTGGATTCCGTGTACACCGATTTCAGTAAAACATTTGACAAAATAAATCACAAAATATTTCTATCTAAGTTCGCCTCATATATCTATAATAGAACACAAATTGTAACCGTCAATGGACATCAATCGACCCCATATGTTGTAACCTCGGGAGTACCCCAGGGTCCACATTTGGGGCCCCTTCTTTTCATCATATACCTAAACAAAATGAAGTCTTGTTTTCAATTCTGCGAATTCTTATTATATGCAGACGATCTGAAAATATTCTCACAAGTAAATAATGTAACCGATTGTTCTCTGATTCGAAATGATTTGAACAGATTTTACAACTTCTGTCTAATCAACAAACTCCACTTGAATTAGGAAATTTTTCATTTCCTCCACTCGAAACCACAACATTTTCTCATAGATTACCATTTTGACAATACCTTAAAGAAGTTATCGAAATAAGAGTCCCTCCCAAAATGATAGAAATTTACAAAACATCATAGCTCAAATCAAATTAAATTGTTTTCTTAGAATAGAACTAGATTAAGCAAAATATGTAATATTGGAATATTTTTCTGTACGCTAAACTGTATCCGTGGATAACACTTTGAGTTATGCCTGTTGTTATCCTGAATGATTTCAATGAATAAATAAATGAATAAATGATACATATTTCGTAGTGATCAGGGAAGTTGAATCAGTAACATGCCAAATTAATGATTATGGAAAAATAGCACGTCAAATTCTTGCATCCTCCGCCTACTCATCTATTTCATAGGACGGACTTCCACGAATTCTTCCAACTGTCTGTCACAACATCCATCTGGGAATGCAGAACAAAACATTGCTTTGTTTACGAAAAGCATCATCCAATGTTTTGCTTTGCCCTTTATATACCTCACCAACAAATCTACTAAATGAATCTGGAAACGGTAGAATGCGAACGTGCTTGACAAAGAAACCAGCAGATTTATATCTGTGACTGTGACTTGAATTTACCCTTGTTTATAAATAAGTCTCATTCATTTATCCGTCGTCGAGGTTGAAAAGTATGCGACGAATTTAACAGCGAATTGTTTGATGTTGAAGAGATCGGGATATTGTGAGGACAATTTGGGCCGTTAACATTCATCGGGTAGTTTGGTGGGCCGTGTATTGCCAAAATTCTGAATTGAGCTTTGTGATAGTTGTAGTAGTAGATACATGGTTCCTTGATTTTCTTGCCTGCCGTAGCCTAAAAATTTTATCTCTGTTGACAGGTGAAAAAATATGACTTTATGAAATTACTTTTTCCCCGGGAAAAAAGTGAGTATTTTTTTCCGATATATACAGGGTGTCCCTGGACTTTCTCTCTTCTCGGGAGTGTATAGATGGGGTCAAAATATCACCAGTACTTCATATAACTTTTGTTCCTAAAAGCCTTCGTTACCAAGTTACGGGCCCTCAAAGTTACAAAATGAAAAATGTTTTTCTTGGATAACTTTCAAAGTGAATATTCAAAATCATCTAAATTTTGGTGATTGACTAAACAAATGAATTCCTTCGATGAGCTTCCATGCAGGAGTCAGTTGTTTTGCTACAAAGTCAGGAACGGACTACCCCCGATGGCCCACACCCTAAAACTTTGAAATGACAGATAATTTTTCAATAGTTTTCAACAAAATAAGGTTACGTAGATAATTTTCTGAATAAAAGTACTTGTGTGGAAAGTCGATCGAAGCAACGATTCTTAATAAAAATGCAGTTTTACTCGACGACATCGAACCCGATCGTCCACCATTATTTGAAATGAAAAATGTTCACAGTATAACGCTAACGTTAATTCAACAACATTTATAACAAGGATAATACAAAATATGCTAAAATAAAGTCGTAAACAAAAAGTACAGTACCTAGTTGAAAGTTTCATTCACAATGTAGATATTTTTTCAAATGAAATATCAAGTTATGTAGATTCGTGGTGTTTTTGAACTAACAAGCTACTCCACTATGAAATATCGAATTCAGTCCATATTTTGTATGTACGCGTGGAATAAGCACGTTTTGTGTTCTGTTATCTGAATCTCATGAAACTCAACATTTGGATGTTGCAAATTCGTATTCACAGCTTAAATGTTGAGGAGTTTCACTGATAAGTATAATTTCATGGGAGAAAATCTTTAACCCGAAGATAAAATTAGCTGAAAAAACGCACATCAGAAGACATAACTAATAAAAAGCAAACGAATAAACTACAAAAACGGCTGCTCACGATTAGGTGAAAAATATCCGGTGAATAAATTTATGTTCCATTTCTTCCACAGATGTTGACAAAAACACCTTGTAGAGAGAAATACAATCAGTGTGGATAAGAAATGACAACTGGAATGCGATTTTGTTTTGTTGTCATTGTATTGTCAATATTCTAATAGGACAGTTAGAAGTGTTTTGATATGGCCGAGCAGTTTACATTCAACGAATATGCAGATATGCATGCATTGTATGGACGAGCATTTGGTAATGCTGCAGAAGCACGTCGTCTTTATGCCGAGCATTTTCCCAATCGAACGTTACCGGCAAGGATCGCAGCTTGAGGGAGACAGGTATGTCTAATGGATAATTAATTGGAGCCTGTTGTTTTATTTCGATATTATTGAAGGTTCCGTTTTGCCAAAACGAGGTGGTGAGGGCGCTCCTAGGGCTGTGCGTACCGTTATATTGGAGGAAAATATTTTGGAAGCTGTCGCTAATGATCCTTCAATGAGCATCAGAAATCATCAAAACAGTTCCATACATCCAAGTCCACTATTCATAGAATAATTAGGGAACAACTGCTCCACCCATATCACATCCAGAAGGTACATGCCATGATACCTGAAGATTTTCCAGCACGACTGGAATATGCCAATTGGTTCCTGTGTAAGCAAAGAGAAAATATGACTGTTTCTACTCGAGTTTTATTCACTGATAAAGCAGGTTTCAGTAGAGATGGAGTAATCAACGCTCATAATCTCCACATATGGGCCGAAAAAAATCCCCATGGGATATTGCAAACCAAACACCAACGGAAATTCAACGTGAATGTTTGGGCTGGTATCATAGGAAACCATCTTATAGGACCATTCGTTCTACATGACTGATTGAATGGAGAACGTCATTTGGAGTTCATTCAGAACGATTTGAATGGACTTTTGGAACATGTTCCATTGCAAACCCGAAGAGATATGAGGTTTATGCATGATGGCGCTCCTCCTCAGTTCAGTTTGATTGTGCGGGACCATCTGAACCAGATTTTCCCCAATAGATGGATTGGTAGAGGTGGGCCATATTCATGGCCACCGCGGTCTCCGGATTTGAATCCATTGGATTTCTTTCTGTGGGGGCATCTAAAAAGCCTCGTTTACGCTACACTTATTCACACCAGAGATGCCTTGTTGAATATAATTACATTACATTGTGAAGCCATACGAAACGACCCTGGCATGCTATTTCAAGTGCAGAGAGAGTTTGCGCCGACTAAGAAAATGTATTGAGAGCAGTTTTTGTAGCGGATTTTGCATTTCTGTTTGCTCTTGAGGCTTGCGATTGATTATTTACACCATGAGTTTTGCAAGGTAAACGTGTTTGCATGATAAAAATTCGTTATGAACATTGTACCTATCATTTCTATTTTTAGTACAAATTCATCTTTTCGAATAATGGTAGACATCTCAGGTTGGATGTGGTCGAACAAAAATGCATTTTTATCAAAAATCGTTGCTCCGATCGGTTTTCCACACGAGTGCTTTTATTCAGGAAATTCTCCAGGTAACCTTGTTTTGTTAAAACATATTGACAAATCCCAGTCATTTCAAAGTTTTGGGGTGTGGACCATCGGGGCTAGTCCGTTCCTGACTTTGTAGCAAAACAACTGACTCCTGCGTGAAAGCTCATCGAAAGAATTCATTTGTTTAGTCAATCACCGAAATTTAGATGATTTTGAATATTCACTTTGAAAGTTATCAAAGAAAAACATTTTTCATTTTGTAACTTTGAGCGCCCGTAACTTGGTAACGAAGGTTTTTGGGAACAAAAGTTATATGGAGTACTGGTGATATTTTGATCCCATCTATACATTCCCGAGAGGAAAAGAGGAAGTCCAGGGACAGCCTGTATACACATGAGTAAAGGTAGATATTTAATTTTAGAATATTTCATTATACAAAAGTTACATTTCCTTCACATCAAAAGAACAATTATTAAATGTGCATTGCATGAATGACATGTTCCTTGAACTATTCGGTACAACAGTCGAATTTTCTTGTGTTATGAATTATATTTTTTTCTGCCATAGACACAACTGCCGTTGATGTACCTGGTCGCAAATCGGGTGTTATTCCAGCACTGCCACACGTTCTTAACACTTTATTAGCTATTTCTTCATTGAATTTCATTTTGTCGTATCATTGAAAACGTCACGGCAGTAGTTTACCGCTGGCGACTGACGAAGCTTGTTGAACGCAGCTTATCTATACATTCGTTCTGTTCATTCTGTCAATCCATCCATGACCGGCATAACCTAACATAAGCCTATTTTGTATTACCTCCGTCGATGGTTAACACTTATTTGCTTTCATATTTCATTCATAGAAATAGATGATGAATGTTTTGAAATAGTTGCGTCATTAAAAGACGTGGGCACATAGTAGAATATTCTTATGTACCACATAAGTAACATGATAGGTCTGATCTTTGGACTTTGGGAAGTGTAGGTTCGGATTATATTCTCATTCTGGCAGCTAATCGATAGTAGTTGGTGGTATACTCGTATGGTTTATTAATTCTATTTGAATTTCTACTTGGCATTCTATAGATTTCTAAAATTTAGCTCCAAAATGAACTATTTGAGGGGAGTAAATTGTATCATGTCATGCTCATCCGAATTGATTCGAACTTCAATATCTGATAATAGACCAGGTTACTTTGAGGAATTCATTTTTGGTAATTTTGACTTCGTTGTAGACATTTAGTCTTATTTATTTATTTATTTATTTCAAGTTTGGGATACAAACAGGTGAAACCCATACAAGCATCCACTAATGAAAATAATAACAATAAATATTTCGGTAGTCTAAGAGGTACAGGAATAATCCAAATTGTAATCATTATAACATTATGAGCTGCTTTTACATGCTCGGGAAATAGCCATTCCTGGAGGTTATCTAGGGAGGCTACTGTATTCACGACGGAACTCTATGCCATCCTACAAGCCTTATGGTATATAGAACTTGCGCCTGGAAACAACTTCCTTATATGTACTGATTCATTATCCTCTCTACAAGCACTGAAGAAACCCTTCAGTAAAGAACCTCTTATCCAGATAATTCTCTCTCGCATAAAATGGTTAAGGAGTCAGGGAAAATCACCAAAATTCATATGGATACCCAGCCATATTGGCATCGCAGGAAATGAAATGGTAGACCGAGTTGCAGGAGAAGCAGCGAATGAAGAACAAATTGATGACATTTCCGTTAGACCGGATGACCTGAAGATACATTTGAAAGAAATGGTATCGGAAAAATGGCAAATAGAATGGAATAGATCAGAGGCCAAGCTTAGAGCTGTAAAACCATCAGTGAAACCATGGCAATACTCACCATTTGAATCCAGGAGAGAATAAGCTGTTATAACGCGCCTCCGTCTTGGTCATACCAGGCTAACGAATAGCTTTATGCTTAGTGGCGAACGACAACCCAGATGTGAATTTTGTCAAAGGAGAAAGACTGTTGAGCATTTGATACTCAGATGCGAAGAGTTTCGAGAACAAAGGCAAAGGATAGGAATAACAAATGACCTTAAACAATGTCTAGCCAACGACAGAAATGCGACACAGAAGACCCTTAGCTTCATACGAGAAATTGGCATATATCTAGAATTGTAAACCCATCGGCCAATAACCACAGCAGTTGAAGGCCTTCAAAAAAAAAAAAAAACATTATGAATTGAAAATATGTCTTACAGTTATTTTAAAAAATTAAAGTCATGGAGAATATTTTCATTTTTATTTCATTTATTCACATACCATAATTTACAGAATTTACATGTTATAATTTCTAAATATTATTATATTCCACTTCAAAAACAGACAACCCACCTAAGCAATTTAATTGCTTGTGTTGTTGCCTTGAAATGTATTTGAAGTGGTTTGAGTGTTTCGTCAAGATTAGCGGTAACAGAAGTAGGTACCACAGTATTGAGAATTTCACGGGGAAGAGAAAGAGATGAAAACAAAAAAGTAAAATAAAAAAGAAGAGAAAAGAAAATAAAAATAGAAAGAAATGCGACGGCAAGAGAGAATGAGGTGTGTGACGAGAGTTTGTTGCAGTCAAATGAGAAGCCTTTTTTTTCAGAAAATTTTTAGCAGGTTTTTATTTTCATATATAAATTTTTTCATAGTGTTTTTATACTTTGGCAAGGAGTTTATAGTTTTTATGTCATGTGGCAGAAAATTGTACAGTTTTGAGCCGTAAAAAAGTATATACCGTTGTGTATGTGCTTTCCGAAAAATTGGTAATATTAAAGACTTATTTTCAGCGAATCTAGTTTGCTTGGTTTTAGGAGTCGTATATTTTTTTTTATTATGGAATATCCAGATAAGTGACTGATATATATATATATATATATATATATATATATATTGTAATGTAATGACGATATAACAAATTATTTTGTTATTATTTCGCCCCACACTTTGGGTGCCAATTGTGATGTAATGATGATTTGCAAATATAAATTGTTTTTATTTAATGAAGATAGCTAATAATTTCCGCTGTTCGTGTTTGAGCCAAATTGTTATGATATAGATAAGTATTTTCGCCCTGTATAATATTTTGTATGATGTAATAATAATTGCTAGCTAACGTCACTGTTCTCTCGTCACGTTGCTGCCAATTGTTATCACTTTCCTTACCACAGCTAAGCTCAGTTGGTACGCTCCTTGTCTCAGATAGCCGGTTCAGGCAATTGAGCCACTAGCCACTGCTTGATGTCAATTTCTATTCAGTGTTTATAAATAAGATTGCTGATAATTGTGGAAAATAAGCAACAAAGTATCAAAAAGCAATTTTTTCCTTTTTTCAGGAAAACTTAAATTTACCTGGTCTACGATCGATAACTTATTCTAATGTCAATCTACAAATTTTCATGGATAATCATGAGAAACAGGTCATGGATAAATAGACACAACCTCACTTTTACCTTGAAAGTGAAAATTTCTTTAATAGTTCAAATTCAAATGAAATAAAGTTCTTCTGATGGGATATGAGTTATTAGTGAAATTGTTCAGTTCGTGATGTGCACTAGGAAAGTTTATACCTGTCGCTGGAACTGTCGCTGTTCAGTACACACCAGGATTTGGATTCCCTTTCACTCCAATGCTCTCAGGAACTTCGAAACCAAATAGAAGGAACCATACAAATTAAGAGATCAGCTTTGGAATACTTGTATATGGTGTACAAATAAGGTAATGTTGGTTTTTGGCTTATTATGTTGAAATTATTGAATTTTTCTTTCTTCTAAACCAAAACGTGGCATTCGTTTTCAAATTATTTTCGGTCTCCTCTTGGCTTTGTTTTTTCGTCTCCAGGATACCATTTTTCCTCATTCCTTTCGATTTGAATTTTTGAATTCGCGCACTATATTGTCACATTTTCACTGTTTGGGGTTATTTGTCAAAACTTATAAATACAACTATTTTTACTTTCTTATAAACTATATACAATTTCAGTGATAATTGTCTCTGACACTTTCTCGTTCATATTTTCTCACAATTTCAAATCTTACATTTGACCATACTGTTCCCTGATTGGCTATTGTCAAGTTTGCTGTTCTCCCATTGGCTACTTTTAGTTAGATACAATTTAATATACTGTATGTTTCAAGCTTATAATTTCGTGGATCACATTTTATTCAGGATGATTTTGTAAATCTAGACTATTTGTTGTCTTTTGAACAATTATGGGTTGTAATCATTATGACAGTGTATGAAATTGATTGTATTATAGTATTTGGATATTTTTATTTATTCATATTATACAGAGGCTTAATAAGGGAAATATAATTTCAAAAATTATGTAAAAACAATCTCTTGAAACTAATAGCTATTAAATAATTTTTTTTTGTGGGTTTTCTTTTTAAAATATATATAACTGGTTTTTCATAACATAACAATATATATATATATATCTTGTATCCAGTGTTTCAACATCCTTGTAGAGCTGATCGGTGGAATAAAGTTTTTTTTTTTATTATTATTTTTAATAAGGAATTTTGAGTTGATTGTAGTTTACCCAATGCATTATCGTACATACCTCTCCACACTGTTATGCAGTATCTAATAACTGATTCAACCAGGGAGTTGTATAGCACTATAATATTTTTTTGTTTAAGATCTATCTGATATTATCGAATTTATGGATCAGTTGTCTGATCCTTTTTACTACATGGGCCCCGTGATCATCCCACCATAGATGTTGATCCAGTATAATTCCGAGATATTTCATATTGGGTGTTTTTTCTATAATGGGGCAATTGCACTTGTTTACGTTATAACAATCGTGTATTGTTAAATTTTCGTAGAGAGGCTGTTCGGATTTATGTATCGAAAATGATATGAATTTGGTTTTACTTGCGTTGAGACTTAAATTTGCTGTGAACAAACGAATAATAAATATATTTCCTCATTATCAAAAACTTTGCATGTTCTACAAAAAAATCCCAGAACTCAATTGCAAGAATTGATTAGGTACTCAAAATGTGGGTTGAAGGTCATTTTTGTATCGAAGTATACACCAAGATCCCTGATTCGGTCCGTTCTTTTGACTATACTGTCGTCCAGTAAATATTGGAATTCTATAGGAATAATGCTTTTACTGAAAGATATACTCGCACATTCACTGACATTGAGTTTCATTTTGTTCCGGTTACAAAATTCAGTGAACCTATTTGGATCTTCCTGGATCTTTGAGCAGTCCCTAATTGTCAACACTTTGCTGAATATCTTCAAGTCGTCAGCATATAACAGTACCTGTGTATGTTTGAAACAGCTGTTTAGATCATTAATGAACACTGAAAATAATAAAGGACCCAGATGTGAACCCTGAGGGACTCCCGATGTTACTACAAAAGAGGTAGACCTATATCCATTTATATTCACAAGTTGATTGAGATTATAAAGATATGACGATAGCCATCTCAGGAGATTTCCCTGTATACCAATTCCAGAAAGTTTCGATACAAGGAGGTTGTGATCGACTTTATCGAACGCATTGCTGAAATCAGTATACAGTGAATCAACCTGCGCTCGATTGTCTAAGGCATTCGAGATGTATTCGGAATATATTACCAAGTTTGTTTCGATCCCTCGTTTGGATAAAAATCAGTTATGGCATTCTAAGATCGATGATTTAAGACTGTGAAACATAATGTCGTGAATGATGCTTTCAAATAATTTGCTGAATATGGATAGTTTGGAGATATCGCGATAATTTTTCACAGAGTTTCTGGTGCCGGAGTTTTTGTATTTTGGAACTAAAATAGCAGTTTTCCAGGCATCTGGGAAGGTACCAGACTGCATGGATTTATTGAAAATAACACAGAGTGGGTAGCATAAACTGGGAGCACAGTATTTAACAAAATATGAGGGATAACCATCTATTCCGGCTCCCTTGTTTACATCTAAAGAGTTCATCTTAGCAAGTATCATTTCCGGAGTGAATTTTATTGAGTTCAGTAAATTATTTGTGCTGAGTTGAGAGAAATGATGATGATCGTATACGCTTCTTAAATAGGTAGCGAATAAATCACATATTTGTTTGCCGTTTTCAGCGCATGTGTCGTTGTAAGACATTTTATTAGGAATACTAACCTTATTAGACAAATAGTGTAGTAATTTCGCCCTCACTGTGGAACAGTAGGTATGAACTAGGACAAAAAATGCCCAGGCAACTCAATTGGTGCAAAAATAGGTAATGCAGAGTGTATAGTAGACCTGTTTACCGATTTGTTTATTCCCTGACTATGTGAACATTCATGAGGTAATAATTAGGTCAATATTTATTAGAGAGTATTCCCTGAAAGTTCTAGTATTTTGAACACATTTTGCTGGTCACCTTCAGGTGAAATTCAACCCAATAAATAACTCAATTGACCCATGAAGCTGTTAAGGTTTATTTGGAGTTCATAACAAGTAATTTCATACTATGTACTACGCCTATTGAGTTTATGGTTCTTGAAGGAGATCCGGTGGTCTCAGTTACGGTTTTTATAACTCGAATTATAACTTTGGAGTTATTTAGCAGTTGAAGGTAGAATATTTGGTCACAAATAGGTAAATTCGGACTCCTTCAAGCCATGTTACCCCTCTGCTTGGTATAATTTTCCTATAATGTTAGTTGGGTAGATTTCTATTTTTTGATATTTTTTTAAATACAAATTCTGTTCGTGAAAAACGTTTTCCCTGTATAACTCGAGAGAGTCCCTGTAGATTTTTTTCGACCAATGTAATATTCTCCAAGATAGTTACCCATTTTTACGATTAATCGTCTTCGTATTTCTTATGGTTTAGAATATAGCAATGTTAAGACATGATAAAAAAAACGGAGTGTATAAGTGTAGTATAACTTTTTCTGTGATAGACCGCAATTTTAAATGAAAATTATATTGGGAATATTATTGAATCTCATAGTATTCTGGAGATTGTTCAGAGAAATTCAGTCGAAAAATTGACAATTCCATAGAAATTCCTGAACTCCAGTATAAAATATTTCCGCGGCATGCGGCAGCCTCCAGTTTCCAACTCAATTCTGAACTTTCCAACCTGTACAACTTGCTCACGAAATTCCTCTATCACCACTTGAAACATCACAACTCCAGAGTGAGTTGAAAGTTATGTCCAAACTAACGCAGACATCACACTTGAGCCCGATAACTAGTCCGGACGATCCTTCTCCCATTCTCACGAAGCCCTTCCAGAATGTCGGGCATTGTTCGAGTACTTGATTCCGACGTTTCTCTCCTCATATTTGATGGCATATAGAATGTTGTTATACAGGGTGATTCAAAAGTACTTTGACAAACAGGGTGTTATTCATCACATTATTCTAATATGAATTGTTCAAATAAATATATGTCCGGAAACGCTTCGTTTCCAAGATACAGGGTGTCAAAGTTTTATTTTTATTTTCGTTTTTTTTTTAAATAACTTTCGAAATACTGACCTCAATTCAACGAAAATTGGTCTTGAGAGGTTTCTTGAGTTGTCGAATTCGAACCTGATCTTATTATTGCCCTCACTCGTAGGGGGCGCCACCTACACGTCTTTTTTTTTTTGAAGATTCATAACTTTTTTTAGCGTACTTCTAGCACATTTTTCAGTGGAGAAAATCAATTTCTCTATATCTACGTAAAAAAGTACCCCTGTTACAAGTCGCTATAAGCAACCGTTTTCTAGATATTTGGACTTGAAAATGTCAAATCGATTATTTGATAATCGATGCGTGTTGAAGTTATTACCATTATTTTGCATTTTTCACAAGAATACTTAGGAAATGAATATGAAGCTTAAGTAAGTAGTTTTGGTAATTACATATTATGTGACAGTTAAACGTTTTGTTGTTTTGTTGAAGTTTCTGTAAGTTTTAAAATTCTAATTTCGAAAAAATTGATTATTTAAACAATAATGCTCATTTAGCCGATATACATTTCGTTTATGGCCTTGCGGATGGCAATGCGCGCGAAGCAAGACGTATTTACCAGGAGCGATTTCCTAATCGAGTACTGCCTTCAGCTCCAACATTTACCAGTCTCCACCGTCGTTTGGCAGAAACAGGTAGCTTCAAGAGGGCGGCTGATATTATTGGAAGACCACGAGCAGTCCGAACCCTAGAATTGGAAAAAGCTGTTTTGAACGCTCTCGAAGAGAAACCAGAAATAAGTACAAAAATAATTGCTGAAGCTCTCAATTCTACTCAGTCCACAGTTTGAAGAATTATCCACGATCAACTATTTCATCCATACCATATTCAAAGGGTACAAGCTCTTTTGCCACGAGACTTTCCCCAACGCATTACTAGGTGTCAGTGGTTTTTGAGAAAATTGGCTGGAAATCCTCAATTTATGAGATATGTACTTTTCACGGACGAGGCAAACTTCTCACGAAATGTCATCACAAACTTTCATGTTTGGGCTATGGAAAATCTGCACGCAGTTAGTGAGAGACATTATCAGTATCAATTTTCTGTGAATGTATGGGCGGCAATAATTGATAGGTCCTTTCTTTCTTCCGTTCCGACTGAATGGCGCAACTTACAGAGACTTTTTAGAAAATGAGTTGCCGGGACTACTTCGGAATGTACCATTAGGAATTTTTATCCGCATTTGATTTATGCATGATGGGGCTCCGGCCCATTTTAGCGTTGTAGTCAGGGAATTCCTTAACATTGTTTATCCAAATCGACGGATCGGTAGGGATGTAGAAAAACCTAATCAGGCGTGGGCACCAAGGTCCCCAGATCTAAACCCGGTAGATTTTAATTTTTGGGGACATTTGAAGTCACTAGTTTATAAAACTCCAGTAGCGGACGAGGAAGATCTAAGGAACCGAATAGTCGACGCCTGTGAAACAATAAGAAACTAACCAATAATTTTTGAGCGGGTACGAGATTCAATGACTAGGAGACTGAATGCCTGTATCTTTGCTGAACAACTTTGAACAATTAATTTGAATACAATTTAGTTTCCTTTATATAATTTTATTGTACATATTCAAAATTTCTTGAAATAAAATGTTGATAGTTCTTGCAAATTTTATTAAAACAAATACAGATTTTGCACCATTTATACAAAATCAACTATTTCAAACGAGTAAAAATAAATAGAATAGGTAACGCCCCCTACAAAAAACCAAAACTACTCACTTAAACGTCAAATTCATTTCCTAGGCATTCTTGTGAAAAATGCAAAATAATGGTAATAACTTCAACACGCATCGATTATCAAATAATCGACTTGAAATTTTCAAGTCCAAATATCTAGAAAACGGTTGGTTATAGCAATTTGTAACATGGGCAGCTTTTTTACGTAGATATGATAGAGGAATTGATTTTTTTGCTGAAAAATGTGCTAGAAGTACGCTAAAAAAAGTTATGGATCTTCAAAAAAAAAGACGTGTAGGTGGCGCCCCCTACGAGTGAAATCGATAATAACATCAAGTTTGAATTCGACCTCTCAAAAAGCCTTCCAATATCAATTTCCGTCCAATTAAGGTCAGTATTTCGAAAGTTATTTAAAAAAAGCGAAAATGAAAATAAAACTGCAACACCCTGTATCTTGAAAACGAAGCTTTTCCGAACCTATATTTATTAGGACAATTCATATTAGAATATGTGAGGAATCACCTCCTGAAGTTTGTCAAAGTACTTTTGAATCACCCTGTATATTCAATTCAATCCATAGTCTCCAGAACTGATAAAAAAATTAAAATTTCTTCTAAATCTGAACTCTTGAAAAAACTAGTGCCCCAAAAAATCAACGGCCGCCAACAATACCAAATTCCAGATCACCAGTGTTTCGCCGAGATCATTCCACAATTCAGCAATGCAACCGTTTTTCAAATGCAATAAATGAAGCCATAAATCAAAAAAATATTGTAGAGCCGTGTTTCTTGCTACGAGCCAGGCTTTTGACAAGGTCTCGTCGGTCTACTATTAGAAAATAAACAAGTAGATAAAATTCGACAGACTCAGTCATTACAGCCTTATATTGTTGAGCTCGAAACTTAGCGAATGCAGGATCATTTTTGTTGTTGTTTGGAATTCACTGAATGAGGGAGTTTTTCTAATCCATACTAGGATGATGAATTATTTGGAAATAAACAACCTACTATGTAGTAACCAGATGGTTTCAGAAAAAATCATTCTGTTCAAACAGCATGTTATCAATTTCTGAATTATGTTTACTCTGAAATAGATTCCAACAATTGTGTAATTAGCCTGTTTTTTTATTTGTCGAAGGCATTTGATACGGTGTCCTCCGAGTTTCTAAGTGAAAAGTTAAAAATGCTTGCGTTTCCAAATAATATAATGACTTGGTTGACATCATACATGGATGGACGCAGTATGACTATAAGACATGTCTAGTGAGCGCGATGTCAGCTAAGGAGTTCCACAAGGGTCAGTCCTAGGACCCTTACTGTTTGTACTATTCGTCAACGATTTGCCCGCACATGTAACTGATTGCCACATAACTATGTTTGCTGATGACACAACGATAACATTTGCTAGGCGTGAACCATATGATTTAGTTGCAAATGTCGGCAGAATCATTGATACATTCATATAATGGTGTGACAGGAATCAACTTATTTCAAATTCAAAAAAGTCTGTATCAATTAAATTTTACAATAGGAAGAATAATACTCCTCATGGAATGATTCATATTGATGAAATAACCATGTCTCATTGGGTAAAATTCTTGGGAACATTCCTAGATGAAAGGTTGAGCTGGCATGTTCATATCAATCACATATGCAAGAAACTGAATTCAGCATTCTTTGCAATTAGACAGATGAAAACTTGTGTAGCCACAGAAAGTCTGTAAAACATCTATTATGCAATGGTATACTGACACATTTCTTTCAACATAATGTCATGGGTTGATTTGTTGAAAATATAAACAGGATGTTCATAAAATCAGATGTGGAATCATCTGCGACTGAAAGATAAACTTTAGTCACTATCTTCCATCGTCAAGATAACCTCTTGTGGGGTATTCATGTTGAAAAGGGAAACATTCTCAATTGAATATTGATAGAAAGATTTTTCTGTGAATCGAAAAATCCACGATTAAAATGAAGTTACTTTTTGTGAATGTCTAACAGAAAACAACTACTTTCCCGGCTAAAGCCACGCTGGACATTGAACTACATCTGATAGATATTCTGGAAAGGCCCTAACTCAAAAGAAAAAAACTGAAATTGAAAATTTGCATTTTCATTCAGATAGTTATTTGATTTTCTATTCCAGTCTTAATTCAGAACTCATAAAGATGAATGAGGCAAAGGAGAATGTTTTCCAAAAGAGAGTACTCACCAGAAATCATTCGTAACATTGACGCAGGAGAGACATCGCATTAACTAGGTCTTCAATACATTTTTGTCGACGAAAATCTATTTCACGCTTCCACGATCATCAGGAAGACCGGAAGAAATGGGCAACACATTTTCAAGAAGCAATCTCACTTTGCAAAGATGGAAAAAGTTAGAATCATTTCTTTTGGAGAGACACTTTGAAATTCGTATTTTCTGACATTAAAACCTGTCATGGGGTATGATAGATTGATTTAATTAAAATATAAACAGGATGTTCATAAAATCAGATGTGGAATCATCTGCGACTGAAAGATAAACTTTAGTCACTATCTTCCATCGTCAAGATAACCTCTTGTGGGGTATTTATGTTGAAAAGGGAAACATTCTCAATTGAATATTGATAGAAAGATTTTTCTGTCAATCGAAAAATCCACGATTAAAATGAAGTTACTTTTTGTGAATGTCTAACAGAAAACAACTACTTCCCCGGCTAAAGCCACGCTGGACATTGAACTACATCTGATAGATATTCTGAAAAGGCCCTAACCTAAAAAAAAACATCTGGAATTGAAAATTTGCATTTTCATTCAGATAGTTATTTGATTTTCTATTCCAGTCTTAATTAAGAACTCATAAAGATGAATGAGGCAAAGAAGAATGTTTTCCAAAAGAGAGTACTCACCAGAAATCATTCGTAACATTGACGCAGGAGAGACATCGCATTCACTAGGTCTTCAATACATTTTTGTCGACGAAAATCTATTTCACGCTTCCACGATCATCAGGAAGACCGGAAGAAATGGGAAACACATTTTCAAGAAGCAATCTCACTTTACAAAGATGGAAAAAGTTAGAATCATTTCTTTTGGAGGGACACTTTGAAATTAGTGTTTTCTGACATTAAAACCTGTCATGGGGTATGATAGATCGATTTGTTGAAAATATAAACAGGATGTTCATAAAATCAGATGTGGAATCATCTGCGACTGAAAGATAAACTTTAGTCACTATCTTCCATCGTCAAGATAACCTCTTGTGGGGTATTCATGTTGAAAAGGGAAACATTCTCAATTGAATATTGATAGAAAGATTTTTCTGTGAATCGAAAAATCCACGATTAAAATGAAGTTACTTTTTGTGAATGTCTAACAGAAAACAACTACTTCCCCGGCTAAAGCCACGCTGGACATTGAAGTACATCTGATAGATATTCTGAAAAGGCCCTAACTCAAAAGAAAAAATCTGAAATTGAAAATTTGCATTTTCATTCAGATAGTTATTTGATTTTCTATTCCAGTCTTAATTAAGAACTCATAAAGATGAATGAGGCAAAGAAGAATGTTTTGAGTTAGGGCCTCTTCAGAATATCTATCAGATGTAGTTCAATGTCCAGCGTGGCTTTAGCCGGGGAAGTAGTTGTTTTCTGTTAGACATTCACAAAAAGTAACTTCATTTTAATCGTGAATTTTTCGATTCACAGAAAAATCATTCTATCAATATTCAATTGAAAATGTTCCCCTTTTCAAAATGTCATGGGGTTTTGGAAGAGATTTTAGTGGAGAATTCGTGGGTCAGAAACGTATCTTGTGACTGATCTTTGATATGGACTACCGAGACAGTTGCAAATCAGTATTTATAAGAGAGAAATTGCTCACTGCCCCATCGATATATATTTTGAATAGTGTGAAATTTATTAGAAGCAACTTGAAATCCTTCGAAACAAATGCTTCTTCTCATGCTTATCACACACGCCATGGTGGTCACTTGAGAATACCTAACCACAAAACCGCAAAATTCGAAAATTCTCCTCTCTACAAAGCACTAAGTTTCTACAACAAACTACCAACTGAAATTAAAAATTCTGGAGGTGACAGAATATTTTTCAATGAAATAAAATGTCTGCTAATTAATAAATGTTACTATTCTCATCAAGAATATTTGGATGATTCATTATAACTCATGTTAACTTTTGATATGTATCTTGAACATACTGCCATCTCTGCTGTTAGCTTTTCCTTTTTTCTTTAAGCATGGTTTCAACTTGTCAGTGACAGAGTATTTATTGATAGAACAAAATGTTAGCTGACTGAAAATTTTACTATGCTCATCAAGAAAACTTGGATGTTTTCAGTGTGATTTATACTTTCAAATATGTATCTTGGGTCATGTTGTCGTCTTTTCTTGGTCTTGTTGTAACTGGTTAAAATTTTACATATACTTGCTGTAATAATGTTCTTGATATGTTTTTAATTTTACCTCATTTTTGTGGTTTACTTATAAACAGTTTTGTTATATATGACTTTACCCTATGTACGTACTGCACTATGCGATATCCATAGTTTTATCTATCCAGGAAATGGTGGATAAATTACATACATATGACCTACCATATGTACACCCTGTACCAAAAATGGTTAATAAAATTATTATTATTAGTATTATTATACATTCAAGGATTGAGTTGCAGCGTTAATATGAAATCAGAAATGTATCTACTGTGCCTTTGAAATTAATACTATAAAGGGAATTGAAAGTATTGCACTTGATGCACAATATGCTATTTTGTATCTTCAACCAAGATTCCCAATATTTTCCTAAGAAATGTTGGTGTCAATGATCCTTCGTTTTGCATTGATAAATATATTTTCCGGTCTCTCTAATCGTCAATCTCCGATGACCTAAGCAAGATGCATTCGCCAAAATATTCATTTCCTCCACTTTCGTCGATAACGATGATATGCGAGATTCCAAGCGACGCGGCGGCGTGAATTGAGGAGAAAAGATGCACCGGGCCCCGAAAAAATTGGTGGAAAACTCGGCGGTGTGGAACGATTCCGACGACTCGCATTCCTAACGGTTGAACTTTGAATTATCTCCCATCGTCTGCGGACTTTTTCTCATTTCTGCTAATAATGGAAAATTGGGAGTGGTGTTTTTGGATTCTTCTGTCAGCCGTGTGATGAATCATCGGTTTAATTAAAAGGTAATTGTTTGAAAAAAAAGGGAACTGGTATTACTGCATTACTTTTTTTTTTTTTATGTTCTGGTTCCCACGAAAAGGGATATCCTGTAATGTTCAGAGAACATCGTGGGAACCAAGGGAAAGAAGGTAGGAGTTGGTGTTCTTCTTAAATTTCTGGAGGTTGTATGCCTCGGGGAACACCTCCCTAGGCAATGAGTTCCAAAGCCTCGCTGTTCGTTGGATGAACGAGTCTTTGGAAAGTGATGTTCTGCAGGTCTCCAAAGTGACCACGAAGGGGTGTGATGACTGAACTTGACGGGTTAGTCTCGAAGAGACTGCCAAATTAGGAACAATTGTTGATATTTCAGAAGAGCATCGCCCATGAAAATATCTATAAAATAGAGACAAATCGCCAACTTTTCTACGGTGTTCCAGACAAGTGAGCGAGTTTGTAAGCGAGGCATCACCGACGAGACGAATTGCCCTTTTTTGGACAGAATCCAATAGCCTCAGGATATGTTTAGATGCCGCGCTCCAAATATGGGAACAGTATTCCAGGACAGGTCGGATCTGTGCCTTATAGATCATAAGCAGCTGGGTGGGGGTGAAATAGCTCTTGGCACGAAACAAAAACCAAGTTTTTGGGATGCACTTTGGCAATGGACCTCACGTGATTTTCCCAGGAAAGGTTATTGCTGATAGTAATACCAAGCATCGATATGGATGACTTCAGTGGTATGGTTACTCCTGACAAAGTTATGTTAGGCACAGTGAGATCGACTTTTCTAGAGAAAAGACATGCTTGTGTTTTGTTTGCATTGAATTCTACCAAGTTATTAGATCCCCACTCGAGAATTGTTGCTAAGTCCATATTTATATTATTAACATTTCTTCCTCGTTCATTTCTGGTTTCACGGGCTGAAATAGGGGCCCTGGAAGAGAAAGCGGTATGGAGGGTACTATCATCGGCAAAGCTGTGTACTGGACATGAAGTTGCTTTCAACAGGTCGTTGATGTGAAGTAGAAATAGTGTTGGTGCGAGAATAGATCCTTGCGGAACACCAGCATTTATGAGTAGAGTGTCAGATGAAACTCCATCGACCACTACATGGAGAGACCTGTTTGAGAGAAAACTAGCAAGCAGAGAACACAGCTGAGGGGGCAAGCCATAAGACGAAAGCTTGGCGAGGAGTCCCTGGTGCCAGACTCGATCGAACGCCTTGGAGATATCTAATGCCACAGCTAAAGTTTCTCCATACTTTTCGATAGAAAGCTGTATATGTGAGACGTAAGCGAGCAGGTCACCAGTTGATCTCTGATGGCGGAAGCCATATTGCCTATCGTTGACAATTCCTGAGTCTCCCAGATATTTCATGAGCTCGATGTTGATGGCTTTTTCCATGACCTTTGAAATAATAGATAGCAGTGCGATTGTCTGTAGTTGCTAGGTAGGGCCTTTTTGCCTTTTTTAGGGACTGGCTGTACTCTTGCAATTTTCCAATTGGACGGAAATACCCCCAAATTGTAAGAGTGGTTGAACAACTTGCAAAGAACAGGTGTTAGTTCGGGAGCACATTTCTTGAGAACAATCGGCGGGATTCCGTCAGATCCACAGGCTTTGTTGGTGTTGAGACCCAGCAAAATCTTTCTGATAGTAAGTTGGCGAAAGGTGATTTCGGGCATGTGACTGTCAATAGGTGTAATGTTCGGGGGTTGTTTTCCCGATGAATCCAGAGTGGAATTTCCAGCAAATAGGTGCGCAAAGATATTGGCTTTTTCCTGGGCAGTCGTTGCTAGTGTTCCATCTTCTTTGGTTAGAGGAGGAAATGAGCTGGAAGTGAAGTTTCTTCCCACAGCTTTGGCGAAAGACCAAAATGAACGGGATCCGTTAGGACATTCAGCAAGTTTTGATCTTATTTTGGCATTGTGGGCATCTTTTCAGCATTCTATTGTCTCTTTGCATATGCCTCTAGCCTCGACATATGCTGCTCTGGTCTCAGGGCCCGGATTTTTTAGCCATCGATGGTATGCTGCCTGTTTGGAAGCCACAGCTCTAGAGCAGTACTTGCATTCATTCAACTCTGCCACTTGCCAATTTCCTCTTACTTCCTCATTTGATTTGAAATCAGTTATGTGTATAAGGTTCTCGTGATATTACACTTCGATATTTTTTATATTTTATTAATTGACAAAAAAATCCAATAACCTGGCGATATTGATAATAATAACAACTTTATTCATCCCAAGAAATAATACAATTATTTATATTAGGGATACAATAATACAAAATTAATTACATATATTTTTAAACAGGTGTATGAATTATTTTATCGAAACAATTATGGGATAATCACTAAAATAGGTTATATTTCTCTCATAATGATTTTTTATATTAAGTTTTGTAAAATAAAATGAATAAATTATCGAGAGATCCAATATTTTTCCAAATGAATCATGAAAAAGCCATTGAAACCCATATTTTTCAAATAATCGGGAATTAAATTGTATGTCATTATACCTTGATAAAATATTGACTTACGACCGAAGTTTGATTTTATCGGAATAGTACATAAATTTGTACGACGAGTAAGTCATGGATATAGTCAATTTGTGTGAATGTGAAGTTAGAATGTTTAGCAGAATTTTTCATAGAGTAGATTAAACAGCAGATTCTGAAAATATATAAATTTCCGATATTGAGTAATTCATTGGATTTATACAAGTTTACTGTTGGTTCGAAGTACTGGTATCTGAATATACATTTTATTATTATGTTTTGTATTACTTGCAATGGTTTCATAATATTTTGATTTGCAGATCCCCAGACTGATATAAGGTATTGTTATTTTGAATAAAAAAGACAAAAATAAATGTTTCTCAAATATTTCAAAGGAAGATAGTCTCGAATCCTGAATAGTATTCCAACCATAGGTGATAGGTGACGTCTTGAATTTTCTATATGTTTACTGAAAGGAAGAGTTTCATCTAAATATAGTCTAAGGAATTCAATTGTAGTGGAATATTTGAGATTATTAGAGCCGAATTTAATCGTATGATTTTGAACATTTGTAAGTTTGGTTTTAGTTAAACATAAACGCAGATTATTCAATGTTTAATGTAAGCTTATGCACATCTAGCCAATGTGAAATTCTTTTCAAATGGTTTTTCATATGAATTTTGATGGAGTCTGAGTCATAACTATTGTAAATTAATGCAGAATCATCTGCAAATAATTTAAGTGATCCACTTGATTTCAATTTTGAAGCCGAATTTATATAAATTAGAAAGAATAATGGGTTAAGGTACCCCACAAGATATATCTCCAAGATTAACATATTGTTTCCTACTATATAAATAATTTCCAAACTAGTTATGAACCACTCCTCGAATTCCTATTTCATATAATTTTTTCAATAAAATTTTATGATTAACAGTGTCAAAAGCTTAACGTAGATCTAGTGAAAGAAGTCCACATTTTTTATTTTTATCTAATTGTAATTGGATATCTGTTATGACATCTAATACTGCAGACTCTGTATCACTGTGTTAACGAAAGCCATACTGACCCTCATATAGAATTTTTTTTGAATCCAAATATTCTTTTAATCTACTGCAAATAGCTTTTTCAAAAATTTTAGAAAAGACGTTGAGAATTGATATTGGTCTATAATTATTGGGATCATATTTTTTACAATTTTTGAAAATAGGTATAACTTTGGCCATTTTCATATTTTCCGGTAGTTTTCCGCTCTCAAAAGATTTATTTATCAGTACACTGAGAATGGGTGATAATTCTGATTGAACCTTTTTTACAATATATAAATTCAAATTATCAAAAGCAGGATATTTTCTAGAATCTAAGTTATTGATGATTTCTTTAATTTCTTGACTAGTTGTTGGTTCCAGAAACATAGGAGATACAGAACTATATTCATATAAAGAATCATCTTCAATATTAGTAATGTTACCAGATATTTTTTTTGCGATTGTTACAAAATGTTCATTGAAATGTTCACATATTTTCTTCAATTTTCTTGTTGTTGTTTAATATATAGTGGATATCTGATGTTTGTTGATTTTCATTTTGAAGAACTTTATTGATCGATTTCCACATAGATTTTGGGGTCAGATTGTTATTGATTTCATTTTCATAATATTTCATTTTTATTTTTCTTAAACTTTTTTTCACAAGTTTATTATAATAATGTGGGATTTAGAATTTTCAATTGAATTTTGAAAGAGGAGAGTTTGATTCCGGCCGTAATGATTGCCAATATGTAAAATTACTTTTCAACATCATTAGGAATTCAAAAATAAAGCATTGGCAATCTTTGCCCAGGAAAAGCACCAAAAAATTCTAGAACGAATACATTTAGATATATGTCAAAAAAATCTGCAATAACAAAAATCAGATGAAAATCAACTAGAATTTGTTATCGCACCTAAAACATATCTCTGAAAAACTAGCACTAGTACTGAAAGACAAGCAATCCAGAGTAGTATCGATTAAAAGTATATTTTTTTGGAGGAATATAATTACTTGACGTGGTCTTAAATCGGATGGATAACAGTCCTAATACACTGATTATTTGTCGAAAAATTATGAGCAAATTTGGGGGTATCGCTCATTAAGTATTCTGTGGATACAGAATTGAATGAAACTTGAATAAAAAACATCAATTCCCACCTTACAAAAGTTCTTAATCTATTCCAACAAGAAAAAACTAACTATGACATATTAGATTTTATACATTAGTACTGTTAAATCACCCTTATCTGATCTCTTATAGAATATATATTCGCACCAAGCTAACTCAGCTTTAATAGTAAAATGTTTGAACCAATTGACGGGTCTGCTATGGAAAATCGTGCCAGTCCTACTTGCTAATTTGATAGTGAATGAATTGATCACAGACACAATAATGAAACTCTCGTTTGACATACCCTTTTTAAAATTATTCGTGGACAACACATTGTTATCAATACCGAGAAACGAAACCCAATAGCTGTTTGATACATTCAATTTCTTCCACCTCAGACCGAAATTTACCAATAATTGATATTTTGTTATAATTAGTGGCAACTTTGTGAACCAAAAAATTCAAATTTAATATTATTTTATATATATATATATATATATATATATAAATTGTAATGTAATGATAATTTGGTAATATATTTTTTTTTAAATTATTATTATAATTATATATATTTTTGCACCGCGTTGGGCGACACTTGCAATGTTTTGATATTTTGAAAAATATGAATTGTTTTTATATAATGAATGAAGCTAATAGTTTTTGCTATTCTTTGTGAACCAAATTGATATGATATAGATAGATATTTTTGCCCTGTATAATAATTTGTATGTGGTAATAATGATTGCCAACGAACGTCACTGTTCTCTCGTCACGTAGCTGACAATTGTTATTCCTTTTCTCACCACAGCTAGCACAGTTGGTACGCCCTTATCTCAGATAGCCGGTTCAAGGCAATAGAGCCACTGCTTGTTATGTCAAACTCAAATTATTCAATGGTCATAGGTATGATCATTGATCATTGTAGAACAAAACAATAAAGTATCAAAAAGCAATTATCTCCTTTATTCAGGAAGACTTAATAATACCTGGCCTACGAGAAATAACTTATGCTAGTGTGAATCAACAACTATTCACGAATAATCATAAAAATCAGATCATGGATAGATAAACAGAACCTCACTTTTTCCGTGAGAGTGACGTTTTCTGTTATTGTTCAAAATAAGGTGAAATAAAGTTCTTCAGATGTGAAATACGTTATTGGTGAAATAGTTCAGGACCGGAAATGCACTATTAAAGTTTTTATACCTGCTGGAGATGTCGGTGTTTCAAGATATGCCCTGAAACTGGATACCTTGTCACTACAAGCGCTATCAGGAACTCCAATACCATAAATCAGGAACCATACAGATGCGGAAATCAGCTTTGGAGACGTGGAAATGATATATATATAATTAAGGTAATACTGGTTTTGCTCTTCAAATGTTGGAATTCTTTCAATTTTTGTTCTCTCAAAATGTTGCGTCCATTCCCTTCTAATTTTATTCTCAATCTCCTCGTTGGCTTTGTTTGTTGTTGCATCGATACAAGTTTCCCTTCCTGTTTTCCCATTTGAATTTTTGAATTCGCGCACTAAATTGTCACATTTCACTGTTTAGGTTTATCTTACTCAATTTATATATCCAACTATTTTTCCATACTTATTACTATTTACAAATTCTAATAATAATTGCTTATGATATCAACCAATTGCTATTCCTTCACAATTTCCAATTTTTACCTATGACCATTCCTTGGTTTTTTTTCCAATTTTTTAAATTTAAAGTTGTCACCTTTTATTCATGCAAATTTTGTAATTTGTTTTTCCTATTTTTGATTATATACAGTGTATGAAATTGATTGTGTTATATTATTTTGACATTTTTATCTATCCATATTATACAAAGGCTCATAAATAAATAGAACTTCAAAAGTTATTAAAAAAAAAATCTCTTGGAACTAATAACTATTTAGTAATTATTCTTTTTTTTGGGTTTTTTCCTTTTAAACCTTTAACTGGCATAACATAACATAACAATATATATATATATATATATATATATATATATATATATATATATTTATAGATATTTTGATGTGATATATTGCATATGTTAAATGTCGCAATATCTATGTATTTTGTGAACTGTATTGGGGGTAACCCGTTCATAAATAAATAAATAAATTATTCATTGTTAAAATATTTGACGAAATCTCAATATCATTATTTATAGTCGACGTGGATGGTAAATTATCGTTGATGGATTGCAATATTCTTTCAGAAGTTGCCGTTTTGTTTACGCAGGGTATGAAATATTGAAAAAAATAATCTTATGCCTGAATCCAACACCACTAGCGTCTTAAGAGTCATAAGACACACTACTGTTTCATTGAATTATACTAAATTGAGGGCTTATTTGATATTTATGACAGTTGCTGAAAATTGAGGGTTTCACATATGGAATTGAGCTGAGTATACTGATGAACATCTTAATCCTATAGAAATTTCAGTAAATGAATGATTCAACAAAGATTGAAAACCAATGATTGTTTTGGTTGAATTTGGGATTCAGAAAGAGAACCTTTTGAGTTTTAAAGACGATATTTCATTGAATTCACGATTATAGAATTACCTTCTTGATGACAACGAATAAAAATGATGATAGTTGCTGAAAATTTATGAAAAGATATGGTATGGATTTTATGTCAAAGAGTTTGTTGATTTTCCAGGTTTAAGACATAGTGCCTCATGATCATAAGACACTCATATCACTCTCGAAATAACATACAGTGCTTCTCAAAAGTCCCCTCCCCCCTCTTATTTTTGGAACTATTATACATAAACAAGTGAAATTTGGAAACTGAATATTAAAGGTTGTAAACTTCCCTACTAGTGATGATAGATGACGAAATCGTCAAAGGTGACGTCACAAGGCCATCGTGACCAATAATTTTAAATGGAACCCTACGGCAAGCGACACCTCTATCAAAAAGTATCGAAAAAACCTATTCAATGATACTAATTTTGTTTGTGTTTATGGCAGTTTTGGCAACTCGCTTTTGAAAAACGCAAAGCTGTGATGAATTAAATCAGTCAATACTAAAATTCCAATTTCAAGCTTCGCCTCTGGATAGTTTTCAAATAAGCTGACGTTTTTGTTAGTCTTCCTGATTCGACGTTTTCGTAATTGTCCAAGTTTTTGTACATTTAATAATTTGTGTATTGTTGATCGAACGTTTAAATGTTTAAGCAGCTTTTAGTACTTTTAATATTTTTGTACATTTCAATAATTTGTTAAACTGTTGTGAGCCGAACGTTTAAGTGCTCCAAGAAGCGGAATGGTGCGTGCTTTGGGTGATGAAGTAGCAGCGATCCTAATTCTTGGTAAAACTGGACAAAATATTCATGCAGCTGAACACATTTTTAATGAGAGGTTTCCCGATCGTCCCGTTCAGAGGACTTATTTAAGGGAGCTTCTTCGTTAGTTTGAGACAACGAGTAGTATTAATGATTCGAAACGATCTGGTAGACCACAAATTTCTGATTAGTAATAAATTGATATACTGGCAGAAGTAATAGTTAATCCTACTTCTTCAACATCTCACGTTGCATCTACCTGTGAAGTCAGTCGAAGTACAGTACACAGGGTGTTGCAAAAAAACAAATTTCATCCATACAAATTAAAAATGGTTCATCAACTCTCAGACGACGACCCAGACCGAAGCCTAGAATTTTGTGAAAATATGGAAAATAAAATTAACCAACAGCCAGACCATGTCAAAACAATTTGTTTTAGTGACGAAAGTACTTTCTATCTAAATGGAAATGTAAATACACAGAACGTGAGGTATTGGAGTGACGCAAATCCTCACCTGTTTCGTGAAACACATACCCAATTTCCCCAGAAGGTGAATGTTTGGGCAGGTATCCTGGGAAACCACATCGTTGGGCCTCTTTTTTTAAATACCAATTTAACTGGTGAGGTTTATCTGGAGTTGTTGCAAAACGCAATGGAACCGTTAATCCTTGAAATTTTGGAAAATAATCCAGATGAATTCGGCAATTTGGAAATAACATTCCAACAGGATGGTGCTCCCCCACACTATTACGGTGCAGTAAGACGGTATTTGGATGAGGAGTATCGTGATAGATGGATTGGACGACGAGGTTCAACGGAATGGCCAGCTCGATCACCGGACCTCACACCTTTGGATTTTTTTCTGTGGGGGTACCTTGAATCGAAGGTTTACGCCACTAAACCTGACAATATTGACGTTTTAAAACAACGTATTGTTGCAGAATGTGAGGCTGTTTCCGCAGACACATTTGCAAAAGTACGAGAAGAGTTTAAAAATAGGATATTTCACTGTCAGGAAGTAAATGGAGGTCACTTCGGAAAATTTCTTCTAGTAGATACTGATTCTTAAATCTGTAATTGATATCATACTGAATGGAATTTAAATTTTAATGTTTACTAATGAGCCATCAAAACTGCCATAAACACAAACAAAATTAGTATCATTGAATAGGTTTTTTTGATACCTTTTAAAAGAGGTGTCGCTTGCCGTAGGGTTCCATTTAAAATTATTGGTCACAATGGCCTTGTGACTTCTTCTTTGACGATTTCGTCATCTATCATCCCTAGTAGGGAAGTTTACAACCTTTAATATTCAGTTTTCAAATTTTACTTGCCCATGTATAATAGTTCCAAAAATAAGAGGGGGGCAGGGGACTTTTGAGAAGCACTGTAGAAATAAATCAGTAATCATCATATCTTCAATAGTGACAGCTGTAATTGACTAAAAATTCGGATGACTGACGTGTTCAGAACGTTCCACATAGGAGTGCGATTCAGGTACGTCCCAAACACGAAAAAAAGAGCGTTTGAAACCGCAATTCAATGATTGGTACTGACATAAATCAAAAGCGCTCGAACGCGGTCCGAACCTAGCTTTCCGTATATTATTCCGGGTTCGGATTTCGTTTAATAACAGCCTCTGCAGTTGTTGCACGCTTCGGGATTCCACACAGCAAGTATTAAACTTTCAAATGGCTCTATTCAGGTATAACCTCGTAATATATTCATGGTCGAAATTGATTTATCCACTGTAATAAAGAAGCAGCGTCACAATATTTATTCAGTGGGGCGAGTCGTTCAGAATTGCGGTTAACCACTGCCTTCATTGCTTTGAGCCGTGGAGGAAGTATTGGCAACGTCGCTCAGAGCCTACTAGTTCACATTGAAGTTCTTGGAGATCTTCCGGATAGAACATGTGGACATATTTTCTAACAAAAAGATGGTTAAAAAATAAAGATTTCACTATATGGGCTGCAGGAAATCCCACGATATTCCTTACGGAGATTCATTCTGGTAATTTTGATACATTTCACCTGTTTCGGCCTTCATTCATTCTGAGCGTTTCCATAAGATTGATAGGTTTCAACGTGGATGAGTTCATAGTACTATTGGCTCAAACTATTCCTGCAGATTTGGAAAAAATCAAATTGTGGTGCGAAGCAAATATGATGACATTGAATATCACAAAAAAATTTGGTCACGTTCATGTTCAATTTAGAAGAAGTATCCTTAGGTCCTGAACTAATTAAAAGCAAGCCTGGAACAAAATTTCTTGGCGTACACATTGAAAACAATCTGAAGTTCGAGTATCATATTATGGCCCTAAAAAAAGCTGTCCTCAGGTTGCTACGTTGTCAATGTAATATCCCGCGAACTTGGAAGCTCGGCTTCTTTAACGGCATACTACTCATTCATTGTGTCTCACTTATGGTATGGAATTCCATTCTTGGGTTCTTGCAGTCAGGTTCTATTCCAAAGTATATTTGTCCTCCAGAAACGAGCTTTGAAATTAATTTTCAAAGCAAAGACTCGTTAATTTTGCAAGCGGATTTTTTCAAAAAACAAATTACTGACGTTATATGAAATTTTCATTTTAGAGACAGCTTGCTTGATACAAATACAGGGAAAAATTCACTAATTCTTCTACTCTTACGAAACAATCTTTGATTTACAGAAGCAAGCAGATTTATAATCATTTACCGAAACAAATCAGAGAAATTAACGATACGAAAGGTTTCCGAAATGCACTTAAAATACTTCTACAATTTGGAGGAATATCTTGCATACGCATTCTAGTCGTTCTATATTCTGGGATATATTTTACATTTCACTTTGTTTATGTGCGCTTTGTAATTTTACAATTTACTATTAGAATTAGTGTTTTATCTACGTGTGAGCGTTTTCTCGTAATGTATCATAACATCTATGTACATTTTATATTCATTATCATAAGAACACATTGTGATAATTTTGATTTTGTCGACAAATGTTTTCATTTAGACAATAAGGCTTATCTATCTATAAACAGTGTATATCCACCCTCAACCATAAGCATGCCCTCAAATCAGATCCTTGCGGAACACATGATATCAAAATAGAAAAAAATCCAATTGGGAGTGTGTCTCAAATATAATGGACAGGTGAGGATAATATACAGAGTATCTCAAATGCAACGAACGGGTAGGAGAGTATACAGAGTGCCCCAAATAGTACAAGCGGATGGAGAATATACACTGCTGTATAGTACTATGAAGGCACCCTCGTGAAAACTACTGGATATTATGTAAATACTCTGAAGATTATTCGAAACGTCGAGAACCTGATGATGGTCTTCTGAAGTTCAAAAGAGGTGGGAGGTACCTAAATTTCCAGAACTCTTGCAGCCCTTAAACTGATATCGAACAATGGAAAACACACACCCTTTCTTTCTCATGGGCTCCAGTGGCAATGGTATATTTTTGAAAAGTTTTCAGAAAGAATTCGTCTTTGCACGACTGATAATAATACAATATATCGATACTCCATATAAAAAAGTATATACACAAATAGGCAACTAATATAATTATCTCTAAATATAATCAGTAAATGTAAGGTTAACGTTTTTCATTAGTCATTTTAGATAAAAGAGTATATGTGACACGTCAATTTTACAAGGGGTATGTACAATACAAAGTGGAGACATACAAATAGTTGCCACCACGAAAATTGGTCATACCCTTTGAGAGAATAAAAACAATCTGTTGGAAGATATTTCTTGAGTTTCTTCAGAAATTGGATGTTATTTCGTTCATCCTTGATGTCTTGTGGTAATATGTTGTGATATTTTGTTTACTGATATATAGATATTTGTTCGGAACCCAGCTCATTGCAGCACAACGTTGCCGATTCTTCTATCGCGGCTTGTAACGAAGTAGGCTGCGGGTTAACAAATAGCCCCTTTCGAACGTTCGTTCCTCCCAAACATAAAACAGTTGGTTCTCACGGAACACTTCTTTGGAAATTATCTCCTGCCGTTCGATCAACAAAAGACGAGCGTGTCGTAAGTTTGTATGAACGGAGAGCTGGCCTTCTTTGATCTCTGTTACCAATTATTTTAAAGGGTGCATTGTCAGGTTTGATTTGTCATCAGATTGAGTGTGGTTCGAATGGCACGTACTGATGTACTCTGGATTAGTGCTTCGATTATGTTCAAGACTACCTCAATGTTCTAGCAGAATATAGAATGTCCCCACCATTAATATACATACGAGCGAGGAGAGTGATTTTGAATCCCATCTGGACGATATTTTTCTAATAATTCAGAAGCCCCTAGAAGCCCAGTGTGGAAAGGAATGAAGTTGATTTAATATATTACAAGACCTCCTAACCAAGGTGTTATACGTTATTTATATCAATTATTGCAAAAGTTATAAATATTTATGAAATAGAGACATTATTTTTCGATTTTCACGCAATAAAAAATTAAATTAAAGGTCATTCTAATTTCCACAACTTTTACCTGAAACGTAATCGAAAAACTCTACGGCCCAAAAACTGAATTTTCCGACTTTGATAGTTGTTTATAAAAAAATGGACCAAACTGGCTGTACGTTTTTAAGTATTTATCATGTACCAGTAATGTTTTTTTGCGTAACATGCGTAACATCAATTTTTTTTATCCACAGGCTGGGCTATAGACACATTCCTTCCAATAGCAATGAAATTATCGATAAATATAAAGATATAGAGTCATTTTTTTCCCTATATTATAAGGTATCAGAAAACTCCTGCCAAACAAACAGAAATGACTTCGTCAATGAATCATCAGCTAAAAAATAATATTCCATCCTGTGAAACGCACTTAGACAACCATGACCATATACAAAGAAAGCGGCGTGATTTTTATTTCATGGTCGTTTAATTTCAGCTGAGCAATGAGTGCCTCTTATCACCTAATACAAACTTTGGAGCTGAAATTCCCAGACTACCGTAAAAGTTATGTCCTTAGGTAAATATTGAGCCTGAAGATATAACGTTTAACATATAACGTTTATGGACCCAATAACCTAATAGCTGCGAGCTTTGTTCAAATAGGTTTTTAGTCGGAATGCATTATCTATGAAGTAGAGGGCTCTTGCATAGATTAACTTGAAAGTTCGTAAAAGAATATCTCAATACAATGGCGTTCCTTCGGTTACGTTTATCTGACTAATTTCGATGAATGGGGAAACTTGCATTTGCTGTAGTAACCTCAATTTGGGTTACTACAGCTAATGCAAGTTTATACTTAATATTTATGAGTTTCAAATTCGCTACAGAAACTGTCTGAATTAATTTTTCAAATATGGGGTTTTAAATTTTAAATGGCTTTGTTTCTAGTTCACAAATTGGCAACAGCGCCTAGTAGGCTAGAAGAAGAACAACATATATCTGTTCCTTGTTGTCTCTACTTTCACAAACTACCGGTGTTATTTGTCATTATAACCCAACTTTTTGTTTATACTTCGTGGCTTGTAAAGAGTTCTTGTTTGAATTGTTTTTAAGTTATTCACGATTAATATTTCTCATCAATTCAGGGTAGGTACAACAAAAATAAAGCATAATTTTGAGTGATATTTATCTTTATCAATTATTTACAGGATTTATCAGTAGTTATGAAGAAGGTGTGTTTTGTACCCACTTGTCTGAATTTCTTAGAGAAATAACAAAATTATTTACACCTAAGTTTATGTAATTCAAAATTCAAACTGTTAGAAAATAAAACATCCAAGGCAAAATATAAATTTTAGTTCAACAACTTCACAAGCCAAAAATGTAAACATAACCCTCAGAAACTGAGTTCTCTTCCTTTATTTCTTGGCCGTTGCCTCCTTTGCAGTGCATGGAACAGAAATAATCAGAATGGCATGTTTCTAACCTGATCAAAATCAAAGAGAGTAAACGTTATCTGAGTAGGAGAGTCTATTCCCCATAAGACTATAGTGACACTGATAGAAAGAGATGAAAGATCATTTGCAAGTCATTATGACGTATATGGATATGTCATGGCCACCGTTCTCTCTGGACAGTGGCAAACAAGCGCACTCTGCACTCTGGTATCTGAGAGTTACAGGCTCTGGAATGTATATTGGACCACTCTGTATGTGACGTGTTAATGCTACAAGATTCTAATTGGCTAGAGCTTATTAGTACCTCCTATTCAGATAACGTTCACTCTCTTTGGATCAAAATATATCCATCTTTGTTTACCTTATCAACGTAACGAATTTGTTGTCCTTTTTTATCTATGAAATCTGCAGTCGATGTTGCCAAATTTTTTGGGAAAAAGGTTCAAATGATAAGTTTGGAATGCGACGTTTTGAATATATTTCATAAAAAAATACTTCATTATCGGCTGAAGGAGAATTCCCCATTGCAGGAACTAATAATATCGGAATCATTCTACTGCGGTTTCACACTTTCTTCTTGAATGGGGTAGTAAAGGTAATCCATCCATTTGCTCTTTCCATAAGAATATTTTCTGGTGTTTGCCTTTGAATTATTAAATGGATGAAGAACAGTTATATGAAATCCTTCACCACTATTTCAGCACTCGGAGCCTCTAGATAGGGTTTGTCAAATTTCTCAATAGCAGTAACTGTTCTTTAAAACATTCTTGAAAATAGTCTTGTAGATTGTAAGAGAGCTCTCGACCTAAAAGATCTTTTGTACCGTGTTATCCACTATAGATCATCGTTATTATTGCCTATAGAAAAAAAAGTTAAATGTAAAAGTTTTGTGGTTGTGACTGAATTTTGATAAAATGCTATCAAAAAGACAGTAGCGTGCAGATTTCAGGGTACCATTTATTCACATGGGATACCCTGTATATTATTGAATTTTTGGACTGATTTTTTTCCTGATTTGAAAAATTTTGCATATGTTACCCCTATGTTGAAAAGGGAAACATTCTCAATTGAATATTGATAGAAAGATTTTTCTGTGAATTAAGACTGGAATAGAAAATCAAATAACTATCTGAATGAAAATGCAAATTTTCAATTTCAGATTTTTTCTTTTGAGTTAGGGCCTTCTCAGAATATCTATCAGATGTAGTTCAATGTCCAGCGTGGCTTTAGCCGGGGAAGTAGTTGTTTTCTGTTAGACATTCACAAAAAATAACTTCATTTTAATCGTGGATTTTTCAATTCACAGAAAAATCTTTCTATCAATATTCAATTGAGAATGTTTCCCTTTTCAACATGAATACCCCACAAGAGGTTATCTTGACGATGGAAGATAGTGACTAAAGTTTATCTTTCAGTCGCAGATGATTCCACATCTGATTTTATGAACATCCTGTTTATATTTTCAACAAATCAAGTTACCCCTATCTTATACCGTTTTTGAGTTATTAAACGTCGAATAACTTAGTTGGACTAGTTGTTACTGAAAATACATATCCAATGAAAGTTAACATTTTTAAAGTAAGCCGTTTGTTTAGTGACATTTCTTCAATGGAATAATCAAAAAGGTTCACAGTGAGGGAGGAAAAGTTGAAATATTTATACAAAAATAGATAACAAAGATTCATATAGGAAATTTAAATAACATGATAACTCATAAAAGATGTTCGATGTGTCCATCATTTTTGCCAATGCATAATTGATAACGTCTTCTTATATTTATAAGTGCATTGGGAATTGCTTCATTATTGACATTTAGATTCTTTATTTCAAGTCTAATCGTGTCTTTAATGAGTTGAATAGAATTATTAACATAATTAACAACGTCTTTTAGAAATCCCCAGGAAAATTAATCCATAGAAGTCAAGTCCAGACTGATAGGTGGCCATTGTTGGTACCAAATCGATCTATCTATTGCATTTGAATTATTAACATCAGGAAAAAGTCTTTTTAATATAGGCTGTAAAAAGTTGATGAAAAAATCTAGATAAACCTCACCATTAACTGTGCCTTCACAAAATTAGGGCCAATAATTTTGTTGTTAATGATACCAGCCCAAACATTTACTTTTTTAGGATATTGTGAGTGACCCTTAGACATCCATGCAATGAGGATTTTCTCTGCTTCAATATCTAAGTTTTATCTATCAACCGTTCCATTTAAATGAAAAGTAGCTTCATCAGAAAAAACAATTTTGTTTATGAATTGCAAATCTGATTCACATAATCATTGCCTTCTATCGTGATCATCCTCATTTATCTCCTGAACCAACTGAACTTTATAAGGAGGGTATTTTTCTTTATGTTAAGCTCTCAATATCGATGATTTACATCATTGTCGGCGGCAAGTTGTCTACTTGTCATATGCGGATTTCCCTCACTCGCTAACAGTACATCTAGCTTTTTTTCCTCATCCAATTTAACATTTCGACCTGTTTTTTGAATAGTTTTTACATGTCCAGTTTCACGATTTTTTTTTCTATTTTGCTAATTGTAGACTATGAGACGTGTAGACCAGGGTACTTATTATTGAACATTTCACAAACTTCCTTTTGAGTTCTTGTTTTATTACCGCATCGAATCATGATTAAAATGTATTTTCTTTAAGTTTCGGATAAATGGGCCATAGTCAAATCAAATACCTACAGACACAAATATTTTTCAATACACTGACGTTTGTCAGCAACTTATAAATATCAAAATAACAGTAGTCTACTAGATCGACATTATTTATGTGGGTTTTGTGAATAATTTTTTGGTGTCTTGAACGACTTTTTCCTGACGTTCAGCAAAACAGATAAGAATATACCTGATTATTTATAATGGGGTTATTTAAAATCGAAAGTAAATTTCAACAGACCAGATGATATTGCAGATTTGCAGATTTGAAAGTTAGCATAACGGAAGGAATTAACAACATAACCCCTGAGGTCCTACAAAATGTTGTACGAGAATTCCAAGATCAACTTGCTTATTGTCAAGAAGCGAATGGTGGTTATTTGAACATTTAATTTAATTGTAAAATAAATTGAAAAATACTTCTTAAACATTATGTGACATCATTTCCTTCATTCTACGTGAAGTATCCACATTTTACATTTTCAAAATGAAGTTTCTCAGTTATAATTGCACCAAATTTGAAAAACTTAATATTGCTGAACAGAAAATGAGAATCCCTTCCGAACAAGGTGTCACACGAACCCCCTTCTCATTTAAAATTTTTGAGGGGTTTCTCATAATATTTTCTCACTGTAAATACAAATCGCCTTGTTTCAGGTTTTTTAAAACAAATACATAAAATTCTTAAAATATTATTTTCAATGGCAGTTGTACATAAAGAATTTCATTATACTGCAAAAGGTGACTCCTACTCTAATTCCTCCTGTCGTTATTTTATCGAATTCTCCCAAAATCAATTAATGGGTCGAATCCCCAGAGCGCCCTGTGATGTGACAGCCTACACAATCGGCAATATCAACTACAATATTGTCACATCGACCGTACTTTAACAAACTAATTACGGCCATAAATGAATAATTTATATTCGATCACAGCTCGATTCCCACAGTATGATAGGTCATAAAGACATATATACATTGTGTAGTACCTTTTTGAAATTGTCAGGGCACTCGTGTTGCATCAATAATTCGGAGCAGGGGCGTAGAAAGGAATTTGGAAGGGTTTTTTGTGAAAAGATCCAATAATATTCTATTTTCGCAGTTAAATTGTATTGAAGAATATAGATTTAAATTACTAACCTAGAATGATAGTTAGAAGACATTGAAAAGCATCATTTTCAAGAAAGATAAGGTGCAAAATAATAATGTTGAAATGGGCCATTTAAAAAAAAGTTATGGTGCAAAATTAAGGTGCAAAATACTGAGAATGAATGTTAATTCGAGGATTAACTACCGCTTCATAATTCGATGAATTTTGTACAAGCGATAATGTCAATAAAATTCCAAACGTAAATAATGTGATTCCGAAAAAAAAACATTGTTTTTCAATACTTTCTAATATGGGCATTATTGGATTTCAAGGAATAGAAGAGAACGTATGTATGTTGAAAAAGAAAACATTGTCAATTGAAAATTGAAAAGAAATATTTTTATATAAATCGAAAGATCCACGACAATAATGAAGTTATTTTTGTAATGTCAGACATGAAACCACTACTTCCCGGCTAAATCCATGCTGGACATTGAACTACATCTGATAGATATTGATAAAAGACCCTAACTCAAAAGAAAAGATCTAAAAGCGAAAATTTGCATATTCATTCAGTCTTAATCAGGAACTCATATAGATGAATGAGGCAAATAAGAATGTTTTCCAAAGAGGACTACTCACCAGAAACCATTTGTAACATTGATACAATAGTGACAACACATTCACTAGGTCTTCAATACATTTTTGTCGACGAGAATATATTTCACGCTTCCACGATCATCAAGAAGACCGGAAGAATTGGGAAACACATTTTCTAGAAGCAATCTCTCTCTCTCCCTCTCTCTCTCCCTCTCTCTCTCTCTTTCTTCCTCTCTCTCTCTCTCTCTTTCTTCCTCTCTCTCTCTCTCTCTCTCTATCTCTGTGGTTAATGGCCCTTGCTTTCTTCTCTCTGGGGGTAAGATGCATTTGGCCAGCACTCCGTCATTACATAATTTCTTAAGTAATAACGCTTCGTCCTTGGGCACCCTGGTTGTCTCACTCTAAGTGATACCACGAGTGTCCTACTTTTTCTACAATTGATAAAAAAATTGCAAAGCACGTTGAACAGCTATCTTCTGTGATGATGTTCTATAACGGCAGGACTTCAAATACTTAATATTGTGTGGATTGCAGGTGTTTTACGCCTGTACATTACTTTTTCACATTAACCTGACTTCCTGACCACGTGGAAGACCTCTGCCTTCCATGCTGGCCGGATGTCGAATCCTGTAGAAGCAATCTCACTTTGCAAAAATAGAAAAATGTTAGAAGCATTTCCTTCGGTGTGGCACTTTGAAATTAGTATTTTTTTATTTAATAGAAGAATGGTTACGCAAGAAAAATGCTTCTCGGCTCTTTGACATGAAAAAATGTATAATCGTTGTTCCTTGTTATTCCTCTGCTTTTTCCTTTTCATCACAATGGATTTGATCTCGATTTGATTTCAAGTTTGAGTATTCATTCAAGGTAGATTTGAGTTAAATTTTATCCTCGCAACTAAAGTCAAATACCCTTTCAAATATGAACAAAAACAAAATCAGGACCGTATTCCGGAGGATAGAATTTTCATTGTTCGGTCCTTGATAATAGAATTTATAGGCAGAAATGTAGAAACAAAAACCAGGTAAGATACATAAATAAACTCGGTAAGATAAGAACTACTCAAATTAATTTAAAAAAATACAGGTCCGTATTTGAAAAGAACTGAGTTGAGGGTTACCCCCGTATCGAAAATCAAAGCACAGCATATTGAAGCAAATTTTAAACAGAGAAGAAAGTTTTTTCAACAGATTTCCATATTCCTAAAAATAGAAGCGCCAGCGCAAATAAAAGAAAAAGGGGAATTTCGGTTTTCCCCGTATATTTTGGAAACAACGTTTCATTGGTCACTAAAATAGGCAACTTTTCTCTAATTTAACCAACTTTGTATCATTTACCGTTTTCGAAATGCCAATAGTGGTACGACATAAAAATACGGACTGTATATATATATATATATACAGGGTGTAACTGAATAAGTGTAAAACATTTAAGGAGGTGATTCCTCATCGAAAAAAAGATAGGATCTTTCATATAAAGAAACTTCATTGGAGCATCCCTTGTTAAGATACAGCCCTTAAAGGGGGTACATAAAATTTGTATAACAATTTTTTTCACAAGCACTGAAAAAGTTACAATATTGAAATTAACCTGACGTTTTGTACTACCAAAAAGACACTTAGCCAGTAATTTATTTGGTTTACCCCATGGTTGTAAGGGGTGAAAAACGCAACCCCTAAAATTTATTTCCAATGTAACTTTTTGTCTTATTATTTGTTTACCATTTAAAATTTATTTCCGATAGCCTGTTTCATTCTAAACAAAAAATGTCTCTTGGGTTTTTTGCCCAAAATAAACCAGTAAGCAGCAAAACATTATTTTACGAACAACTACAGAGATACATCGTCATACTTGCGAAAATACGAAACTAATCTACCTTCAAACATTACGCATGCGTCTAGACGTCGGCGCATTGAGCCACGTATTCGCTCAAATATTCCTGGAGTCTCTCTGATTACCCTGCACGCATCGATGATGCGGTTTCTTAAGTCCTCTACATCGCGAACAGGAGTACGATATACCAAATGCTGTGAATGGCCCCAAATAGAGAAATCGAGAGGATTGAGATCCGGGGATCGAGCGGGCCATTTATGTGGTCCTCCTCGACCTATCCACTGATTTGCATATGTTTCAGTTAAATGCTGACGTGCTACTTGACTAAAATGGGCGGGAGCCCCATCATGCATAAAAAACATATCCCTTCTGACGCCCAAAGGAACTTCCTCCAGCAGTACTGGATGCACTTCTCTTAAAAATTGAACGTATGCCTCACCATTTAATCGAGGAGGTAGAAAATGAGGCCCAATTAAATCATCCCCAATAACTCCGAGCCACACGTTAAGAGAAAACTGTTCTTGATGGCTAGTTTCGACAATAGCGTGAGGGTTTTCATCAGCCCATATGTGGTAATTATGAAAATCAATAATCTTGTCCCGAGAAAAACTACATTCGTCTGTGAATTCTATCGTCTTCAGAAAGTCACAATTTCTTCTAATCATTTCCAGCATCCAATTGCAAAATTCAAGACGGTTCGGAAAGTCTCGCGGTAACAGTGCCTGTACTCGTTGCAGATGGTAAGGGTATAAGAGTTGTTCCTTTAAAATTCGAAATACCGTCATATGATCAACATTTAGCTGGAAAGCAATCTTAGGTTGTTCTTCAATCAAATTAAGTACTGCTTCCTCAAGCTGTGGTGTTCGTATTTCTCGATGGCGACCACAATCCTGCGTTCTTTTGTCGAATGAACCATATTCTCGTAATCGTTGATGAAGTCGAGCAAATATTCTATGTGAAGGATGCTGCCGTTGAGGATACATTTCAGCATATCTTCTAGAAGCTTCTAACCCATTCCCCTCTGACAGACCGTAAACGTAATGCATATCAGCCATTTCCTCATTTGTGTATGCCATTTTATTAACAAGTGAATTATTAAAGTAACAAATTAAGAACAGAACAACAACACACAATTAGTATTAATTCATACCAATTTAATTGTCACTATCGCTAATAGCGACCTACTAGATAGATTAGTTTCGTATTTTCGCATTTATGACGATGTATCTCTGTAGTTGTTCGTAAAATAATGTTTTGCTGCTTACTGGTTTATTTTGGGCAAAAAACCCAAGAGACATTTTTTGTTTAGAATGAAACAGGCTAAATGGTAAACAAATAATAAGACAAAAAGTTACATTGGAAATAAATTTTAGGGGTTGCGTTTTTCACCACTTACAACCATGGGGTAAACCAAATAAATTACTGGCTAAGTGTCTTTTTGGTAGTACAAAACGTCAGGTTAATTTCAATATTGTAACTTTTTCAGTGCTTGTGAAAAAAATTGTTATACAAATTTTATGTACCCCCTTTAAGGGGCTGTATCTTAACAAGGGATGCTCCAATGAAGTTTCTTTATATGAAAGATCCTATCTTTTTTTCGATGAGGAATCACCTCCTTAAATGTTTTACACTTATTCAGTTACACCCTGTATATATATATATATATATATATATATATATATTAGATAGATTAATTCACAAAAAAAGTTTATTTTCTCACATATACGGATGAAACTTCAATTAATTATATTATTAGTTTTAGGTTGAATTGATATTTGGTATTGCGCAAACTCAAAAACACGAAGAGTTGCATAAGATAAAAACAGAGCATCAGAAAGTAGCTACATTCCACCCATGTGTGGGAAGAGACAATTCTCACGTCACATTCCAACATTTCGCAAAATTAGTAAAAAAAGTGTCATTTTCAAACCTACAAACGAGTCAAAAATGTCAATTTTGAATATAGGTTGAAAATGAAAAAGAAATATATATAACACGAGAAAAAATTTAATACTTTAGTTAGGAGTACTTGTAAAAAAACACATCTTAACATTAATCACTATTCAACCAATGCCCAAAAAATGTAACCAAAATTCATCAAAAATATAATTTCTTTTGTAACGTTCCACATACGATACGAATGTTCCCTTGCCTGCAGCAATGCTGGGGGAATCATCAGCGGTGCCATGCGAAGTCGAACAATTGAAGCACGTGACGTCACGATCTTTTACCGATGCACGCTTTGATACCATTCCGGGATGCTGAATATTAAAATGCGATCCGTACCACTTGCTGTGGGTTAAACTAGATAATTTATATGGAAATGAAATTGCTCAAAAAGATCGCTTCCCATTGTTTCGGATTGGTTTATTGCAGGTTGCAGGACGTTACGGGCTTACGAAAAAGGATATGTGGTTTAACTGGGGGGTGTGTGACGGAATTCAGATAAACTGAAATCAAGAGCCTCGCATAAAATTATTTTGCCATATTTATCAAGAATATTCCTATTTGAATAGATTTACTTCCGATTACAAAATGCCATTTTTATGATTATATTGACGTGTTGGTCATATTTGAGTCCATATAGAGTCCGAGATTTTTTTAAATTTCCGTGAAAGCATTTTGCTTGGAAATTTTACTGAGTGCGATTTGCGGTCCTATTATCTGATTAAACAATGAAAGAAACGTAAAGGCAGAATGCTTGAGCGAAAATTTGAAAAAATTTGCGATAAAATCCTCTAGCACGAATGATATTTGATGAGAATACTTTCCGAATCACATTTAAAACTGAATAAAACTACCAGAATTCATTATATTCGAATTTTCAACGTGAAACGTTACAACAAATCTTCCAAAATTTTAACAGACCCATTCATTCATACTGATTATTCACTGATCTTAAACTCACTCGAAAACTTAAAATATATATAATTTTTTCACTATGAAAAAAAAAATTGTTGCTGGAACTGATTTTGACAAAAAAAGATCCACTGCTAGGAATTGAATCCAAACCTTTCACGTGACAGTCTGAAAAAAAAGTATGTTTAGAAGTTGTTCTCATTGATTATGGAAATATTGAATAGATAATTTTCTTATCTATGATCAATAAAAAAAATGGCAAAAAGGCAACGACGGCATGCGGTGTTCCCAAGCGGTTACCCATCCAAGTACGAACCGCGCCAGACGTTACTTGACTTCGCGTGACAGTCTGGTTATCTAACCACTACTCCACAGCATTCCCTAATTATCTTGGAATATGGGAATTGAATGATTCACCGCCTTACTTGGCTCACTTACCAGGCTGAAAAGGGTATATATTTGAATTCCAATATCAAATCACTGTATCTAGTGAGCTCAAAATCCCATGTCCTGTTTCCTTATAGGAATTGAATTATATACAGTGCTAGTCAAAAGTCCCCTCCCCCCCTCGTATCTTTTGAACGGGTATACTTATAATAATGAAATTTGGAGGGTGGAAATAAACGGATGTAGGCTTCTCAACTGGTCATAACAGGTGACGCAATAGTCATAAATGACGTCACAAGGCCACTGTGACCAATAATTTTAAATGGGACCCTATGGCAAGTGACAGCTCGTTTGAAAGATATTGAAAATACCTATTCAGTCATACCAATTTTGTTTGGGTTTCGGCTGATTTTGATTGATAAATTGAAGAAATACGAAAATTATAGTTTCGCATTTAATTAATGAAGATTTTAAAGTACGCCTCTGGTTAATTGTCAAAAAGGTTGACGTTTTTGAATTCTCTACTTGTCAAAAGTGTTTATACCTTGAAAATTTACCTAAGCTATTGTTTAACGAGACGTTTAAGTGTTTACATAGGCAAAATGGTACGTACTGTAGCCGACAAAGTAGCAGCTATCTTAATAATTGGTGAATGTAGAAACAATTTCCTTGCAGCGGAACGACTGTTTAATGAGAGGTACCCCGATCGCCCTATATCGAGGGTTTATTTGAGGGAGCTTCTTCGGAAGTTTGAAGCATCAGGTAGTGTTCAAGATGCCAAACGATCTGGTCGACCAACAATTAGTGATGACAAAAAATTGACATAATTGGAGAAATGGTAGTAAACCCTACTTCTTCCACAGCCCAAGTTGCGTCTATCTGTGAAGTCAGTCAAAGGACAGTACATAGGGTGTTGGCTAAAAACAAATTTCATCCATACAAATTAAAGATGGTGCACCAACTTTCAGATGATGACCCCGACCGAAGACTAGAATTCTGTGAAACTATGTCCAATAAAATGAACCAACAACCAGGCTACATACAGACAATTTGTTTTAGTGACGAAAGTACTTTCTTTCTCAATGGAAATGTTAACACTCAAAATGTGAGGTATTGGAGTGACACAAATCCTCACATCTTTCGTGAAAAACATACTCAATTTCCAGAAAAAGTAAATGTTTGGGCAGGTATTTTGGGAAACCACATAGTTGGGCCTCTTTTTCTCAATGCTAACTTAACCGGTGAATTGTATCTGGAGATGTTACAAAATGATATTGAGGCGTTAATTCTTGAAATTCTAGAAGATAATCCAGATGAATTCGACAACTTGGAAATAACGTTTCAACAAGATGGTGCTCCTGCACACTATTACGGTGCAGTGAGACGGTATTTGGATGAAGAATATCGTGGTAGATGGATTGGACGACGAGGTTCGATCGAATGGCCAGCTCGGTCACCGGACCTTACATCATTAGATTTTTTTCTATGGGGGTACTTGAAATCTAAGGTTTACGCTACAGCACCTGACAGTATTGCCATTCTGAAACAACGAATTGTTGAAGAATGTAGGGCAATTTCCGCTGACACACTGGGACGAGTACGACAAGAGTTTAGCAATAGGATGCATTACTGCCAGGAAGTAGATGGAGCACATTTTGAACACTTATTATAAGAACTGGTTCTTAAATCTTTATTAATTAAATGCGAAACTATAATTTTCGTATTTCTTCAATTTATCAATCAAAATCAGCCGAAACCCAAACAAAATTGGTATGACTGAATAGGTATTTTCAATACCTTTCAAACGAGCTGTCACTTGCCATAGGGTCCCATTTAAAATTATTGGTCACAGTGGCCTTGTGACGTCATTTATGACTATTGCGTCACCTGTTATGACCAGTTGAGAAGCCTACATCCTTTATTTCCACCCTCCAAATTTCATTATTATAAGTATACCCGTTCAAAAGATACGAGGGGGGGAGGGGACTTTTGACTAGCACTGTATAATAAACTCGAGTCTACTGGTGGTTTCATCGCAAAATAATCTCGAATCTACTGGTGGTTTTATCGCAAAATAATCTCGAATCTACTGGTGGTTTTATCGATAGACTTGTTTTGGTTCGCAGTAGGGACGGTCCCAGAACTGTTCGAAGTAATCACACAGTCGTTTATTGAAAACGGACCCGGGCAAAATAATTCACGCTACGTTTGTCCCACTCTTTAGAACCGATTCGGAATCGTCCTGCCATCGAACCAAAACAAACCGAGTATAAAACAGCGAGAAGACGTTTTATCACTATAAAACTGACCTGATTGGTTCTCTAGTTTGAAATTTTGGCCATTTGATTGGTTAAAAAATAATGAGGGAAATAGTCAATAAAATTTTAATTGTTTTGGATATTCTGTATTTTTTTTTCTCATGTTTTTTTCTGGAAAAAGTGCATTGAATTTATTATTATGCAGTGAAAAATATTATTTAAGTTCTCTTCAGTATGAGTAAGTACCATATATATCAATTTCTAATTACATTATATTTCAACAATAAAATATTAATTACTGATCATCATCCAGTCATGTTGACCATAAGAGGCGTCAATAATGTTCTAGAAAAAGAGTTCACTAATGTATTGCATAAACTCAATGAGAATGAACTTAGACTGATGGAAATTGAGAGATGGGGAACTGTATTCAACTGCTTCGACGCTGAACTTGCCTTTGAATTATTCCTGAACAAATTCAGGTCATTGACTCAAAAAGCAACAAAGATCATTAAAAAGAAAATTAAAAACAGAAGAAACCCTGGACAAATACAGGTTAAATCAATTCTATAAGGAATCGGGATAAACTATTCCAAAAACATATTAGAAACCCAGACGATGAAGAAATTAGAAGGATATATACCTACACGATACAAAAATAAAACAAACAAGTTAATAAAAAAGGCAAAATTTTACTATTTCAAATCAGAAATACAAAGAAATGAAGGTTCATAAAAAAATATGTGGAAAGTAATAAAAAACAGATACACAAATAATAAATAAAATAATTTTAGAAGACGGAACCTAATTAACTGATAAACAGGAAATCTCAAATAATTTCCATAACTTTTTCTCTGAAGTAAGTATAAATTAAGCAGCTAAAATAGAAAGAGAACAGGAAAAAGAGACGGAGCTAGAACGGCATACAAATTCTATGTATTTGACACCAACAACTTTAGAAAAAATCTAATTCTAACTTTGAAACAAAACACGTCACCTGGTCCTGATGGAATAAAAAATGGGGTATTAAAACAGACATCCAATTACATTTCTGAACCACTATGCCATATCTTCAACCTCTGCATGAAACAGAGTATAGTACCTAAACATTTTAAAGAGGTGCATGTAGTACCAATTTACAAAAGCGGGGACAAAACCAATATGTCTAATTATAGACCAACATCTTCATTTCCGCTTTTTCGAAGTTGTTTGAAAAACTAATAAAAAGTATTGATTTGTTGAAAATATGAACAGGATCTTCATAAAATCAGATGTGGATTTTTCAATTCAGAGAAAAAAAATTCTATTCAATATTTAATCGAGAATGTTCCCCTTTTCAATAATCAAAAGTAGTTTGGTTTTGTACCTAAATAAATAAAAACTAATTTCGGATAAACAATACGGTTTCAGAGAAAATATCAGCACCCAGGATGCCATTGCTCAATTAATATCATCAATTCATGAAGCTGTGGATAGTAAACTTGCATGTATTGGTGTTTTTGTCGATCTGGCAAAAGCCTTTGATACAGTAAGTCATGGGATTTTGCTGGAGACACTTGAACATTTGGGTGTGCGAGGAGTGGTCCTGAATCTCTTTAAAAAAAATTCTGAAAGAAAGGAAAACAAAAAGTTAAATTGAATGGAATAATGAGTAATGTGAAAGAGGTGAACTGTGGCGTACCACAAGGAACAGTACTCGGACCAATTCTCTTTATAATTTACCTGAATGAACTATTCAATATCAAGTCGTCGAGTACGATCATCTCCTTCGCTGATGATACCGTAATTGTATATATATATATATATATATATATATATATATAAAGGGGAATCGTAGGATAGTGTAAGGAAAATGGCAGAAAATGATCTTAAAAAAATTACAAAATGGTTCAACTCTAATCTACTGACTGTAAATGTAGGAAAAAATTAAATAATACGCTTTACATCTTATGCAAATAATCTGACAAACTATAAACCTTTTCAGATGAAAAACAAAATGGTGAGTTTATCCTCACACACAAAATATCTCGGAATTCATTTGGATTCATTTTCTTGATGGGATATACACGTAGAGAAATTAAAAAATAAAATAAGATCAATTCTTCATAATTTTGTAAATTCCGGCAAATACTAGACTTGGTCAAATTGAGAACAATATACTACGCACTTGTGGATCCTCTTTCGAGTCGAGTCGAGTCGAAAAAAATCCGAACATTTATATCAAACAAGATCCAGCATTGCATCACACGCCATATTGCCCAGAGTGAATAAAGCTATCGGTGAAAGATCATTCACTTACCTAGCTATAAGGATATTCAATCAAATTCCCGAAAACATCAAATCAAAAACCCTCAAACACCTGTTAAAAAAAAAATTTGAAATGGATAGCACTACAGAATCGAAAATTTCTTCATGACATCCTTGATCCTGCTTAGAATATTGATATATTGATTGTTTTGTGATTCCTGATTATTTGAAGCTTTCAATATGCCTTTTTTCCATCCATATGGCTCTAAATAAATGTGATGGCCTCAATTTATCTGTACTGAAATGTAAAGTCTGTATAGTATGCATGAATTCTGCAATAAGAAAAATACCATAGACAGGTCCTTTGAAGTGCCTAAATGGTATTTTTGTGTTGCAAATATTTATTGGAAGTTATATTTCCTTCTCTATTCAACCAAACGTACTCTTAAGTAAAATTGAACCATTCTATTAGCTATCTAAAAATTATAACTATAATTAATTAAGTCCACTTAGGCATAATCTTGTATTTATTTTGTAATTTTATTTTTACCTTGAGTACTTGGTTTTCCTTTCATATTGCAAATATCAATCTGTGTTCATATGTATGCTAATAATTGTATTTTGTTTGCAATAAATTATATTATATTATATAACTTTTTAAGTTTACCTTGTATTGTCTTAGAAAACTCAATATTTCTTCCACTAAGGCATTACCAAATTTGTTTAATTTTTGGACCGCGAGTAAAGAATAGTATTTTTTTTACAAGTGGGAAAAATTGTATAATCACTTGGATTATGCTATTTTCCCTACATCCACTGATAAAGGCTATTTTGTGAAATTATTCAAGTTTTTTGGAATTTTGCGTTGATGAAGGCCCATATCTCCCTTGTAAAAAACGTCTAAATGTTTTTTGTGGAGATATCGGAATACTGTTTTCCAATAAATGAAATGCAAAACACTCATGCTAGTGCCAAGAATTAAAAATAAAACACCTAATTACTAAACTACATTCATTAATCATAAACAAATGATGTATCAGAAGTCTCAAGTCTAGTATACTCTACTTCCTACTCTCAATTCTGGTATTCTTTGGAATTCCTCAAACTAGTCCGACTAATATGCATTGACATTCAGAGCTGGTACATACTAATGAGATGTTTCTGTACAAGAGCCATTACACGATCTGGAATATGGTATCGAAATACTTTCCTCCAAGCAAATGAGGTTGTTAGTGGCCTACTGATGTTTAATGTGTGTATTAAAAATAATTTGGGGCATAAATCAACTCCTATCTCGCATTAAACTGTCTCAAATTACCAATTTATATCGAGACCGCTTCAATTTGGATGGCGTACTGGTAATTTTTGTAAAACCATTATAACGGAAGTTTTCAGCTCAGCTTGATTTGAATTTATGAATTGTTCACCATGGTTCGATTGGTCCCGTGATGGGCAAAGTGGTGATTATTTGAAAGTTTTTGGGTATAGATATAATGAATCACTAAATTATTCCCATGTTTTTGGAGATATGAGCAGTATTAATTTCAATAGTTAACCTCTTGAAACATAATTTTCTGACAATATTTTCTGGTCATCTTGTTTCCAACTTTTTTAAAGTTCACTTTTTACGCAATCTGGTTTTTTTATTTTTTAAATTTACTTTTTTCATTTAATGAACATAGATTAAATTCATATCTATTCAATAAATATTTCGATAGTCAATGAGAACCACTTTCAAACATACCTTTTTTTTCAGACTCACGCGAAAGGCGATTCCTTGCAGTTGATCTTTTTTTGTCAAAATCAGTTCCAGATACAATAATATTTTATTTCATAGTGAAAAAATTATATATATTTGAAGTTTTTGAGTGAGTTCAAGAGCAGTGAATAATAAGTATGAATGAATTAATTTGTGATACGATTTCTTCGATTTGGATCGAGAAGAATTGTTGTAACTTTTCACGTTGAAAATTCGAATATAACATGTATTCTGGTAGTTTTATTCTCATCAAATGTAATTCGTGCTGGAAGATTTTATCGCAATTTTTTTCTAGGAAATTTAACTGGTGCAATTTGTGGCCTTATTATCACTCAAGCTTCAAGATAATAGACCACAAATCGCACTCATGAAAATTTCCAGGCAAAATGCTTTCTCGAAAATTAAAAACAAAATTGAGCGATAGAATCCTTAGCACTTATGATATTACCATCGATAAAACCCCTAACACTTATGATAATATCTCCGATAAAATCTCTCATTATCAGCTACTGAAAAAATTCAACAATTCAAGTGAAATTGTATTCTTGAGAATTGAAGGCTAACAGGATTGTTGGATGAGGACAAATGACCAACTCTCAAATTTTCGGCCAACGTTTCGTTTATTTAACGCATAAACTTCATCAGTGCCTAAAACGACAACTAGTTGAGGAAATGTATGAGATGGGAATTTTAAAATCAAAAAAGTTGAATGGAAGTCAAGTTAGTAGTCATACATAGGATTCAAAAAAATAAACTTAAAGAATAAACCCTAGAATCACATACAGTGTGACCCATTTAAAATGAAACCACCCCTGTAGAATACGCATTTTTCAGTCAATCTCAAAAATGTTTTTTTTATATTAAGCATCAAAAACTGTATCTTGACACAAATTTTCATAACTTTAGTTTCATTTCCAAGGCACTCTATGGTTTTTTTTCTTCGTCAAAAACGGCAAAAGTTTATTAGGCAATTTTTGTTTTCAAATTTGACTACATCACTGGATTCGTAGTCGTTATGAATAAAAACTATTGAAATTTAATGAAAAAATATTTGTTAACAACGAAGTTACAACAAGTTTAATTTTGGAAACAAAGTATTTGATTATAATTTTTATTTAGATTATAGACATATTTAAAATCTGGCTACACTGCCGATACAAAGTAGAACACCGGTGAATTTGTACAGCGACAATCCGAAGTCAATAGCTCATTCCGTTCTACAGTTATAACTCCTGAAAGTATGGTAATGTGAGCGATTTGTGGTGTACTAAATCACAGCCTACTATTGATTTAGTACAATACCTATGCCTAATGTATTAGTTCACCTCTCCTCAAATTATTGATACCTGCCCTAAAAGCTTGTTTCAATTGAGTTTTGCAGAATTTGAAAAGAACATTTTTTGTCCTGCTTTCTGCTCTATCATTCAATAAATAATTTTGATACTTTAAAACTTGATTCGGTTCATTTCGTTTTTATCGGCTATGGAAGACTTCATAACTTGAAAATGAATTTTTAATTAATTTTCGAATACACTTATAACCTTGACTTAAATGAATTATTTTAAGGGAATATAATTCACAAATCCAGTGGCGTAGTCAGATTTTTATTACAAAACCGCTTCCACCACAAATCGCTCACATTAGCATAATTTCAGGAGTTATAACTGTAGAACGGAATGAGCTATTGACTTCGGATTGTCACTGTACGAATTCACTGGTGTTCTACTTTGTATCGGCAGTGTTGCCAGATTTTAAATATGTCTATAATCTACATAAAAATTATAATCAAATACTTTGTTTCCAAAATTGAAGTTGTTTTAACTTCGTTGTTAACTAATATTTTTCTATGAAATTCCCATGGTTTACATTTATAACGACTACAAATCCAGTGGTGTAGTCAAATTTCAAAACAAAAATTGCCTAATAACCTTTTGCCCTTTTTGACGAAGAAAAAAAACCATCGAGTGCCTTGGAAATGAAACTAAAGTTATGAAAATTTGTGTCAAGATAAAGTTTTTGATGCTCAATATTACAAAAAAAAGTTTTTCGAGAATGATTGAAAAATGCGTATTCTACAGGGGTGGTTCCATTTTAAATGGGTCACACTGTATAAGAGCAAAAACAACATATATCTGAGTAAAAACATATAAATCAAAACACAAGGTTTCCAAAATGTTGTTGTCTTATTTGAAAGGACACTTTTACTACTAAGTTTTACGATGAGGAAACAACACTGCTTCTGGCCAATAGATGAGGTAGTTAATCTGGCCAGTAGATGAGGTAGTTTATGCGTTAAATAAACGAAACGTTGGCCAAAAATCAGAGAGATAGTTGTTCTCATCTAACAATCCTGTCAGCCTTAAATTGAACAATTTCAGTATTTCCTCAAATATTCAACCCTTACTGAAATCGTTTTGTTTGTGGAATATGAAGGGATAACTTCTTCCAAATTATTACAAGATTTTACTCAACCTCACATTTGTATGTAGGTTCAGTTAAAAGTGAATTCTGACCCCCTTCTAGTTTTCCGATTAATGTGAAATTTGGCAGGTGTTCATAATTCCGGTAATAATGCATTACAGAATTTTGCTAGGGAAAAAACAATATGACGGACGAGTTTTGTGATTATGGTTCGATTCTATTCAAAATTGATATTTAATATTCAATGTGATTTTGTCTACGGTACTGGGGTACCCTACCAAGTGAATTGTGTTTCGGATTTCTTTTCGTTCTTGAAATAACTGCATTCAATCAGCTACAAAATAGAGGTGTGAACTTTTTAGTATAGAATTGCGAGAAAACATTTATTTGTAAAACAGATAGATAAATGGATTTTATTAATCCTTTTTGCTACATTATGTAGATGCGACAAGTCATAGTTGCATAGGTTCATACATACATATAAAATATAAGTCTAGATAAAATTTGATTAAAAAATATTTCAGAATAAAAATAATTAAATCAACACAACGTCATAAAAATACAATATGAAATACACCAAGTCTAGATGAAATGTGATTAAAAGACATTTCACAATGAAAATAATTAAATCTACACATCGTCATTGAAAAAAAAACAATATAAAATACACCAAGTCTAGATAAAATGTGAATAATAGACATTTCTCAATAAGAATAATAAAATGGTCATTTACAAAAAATCTATAAATATAAAAATGAATTTGAAAACACTGTACCGAGACAAGAACATTTAAAAATGAAATTTTCAAAGTAAACACGATCACGCATTGCTCACTTCAAGTGTAAATTCATCTACCGTGTAAAAACATTTTTCTGATAAAAAAAGTTTCAATTTTTTTTTTGGTATGAGGTGACAAGGTTTTCATATCATTTGGCAGTGAGTTATAAATGCGAATACGAACAAATTTTGGAGATTTTTCATATTTTGCGTGATGGTATTTTCGAGTTGTGATCATATTTTTACTCCTTATATTATAATTATGCATTTCTGCTCTCATTTGTAGCATACCTTTATTTTCATGTATATATGTTAATGTTTTCAAAATCAACAAACTTGTAACTGTTAATATTTTGTTTTGTTGGAATGTCTCTCTACGGGAAGTTCTATAATCCAAATTGAATATCAATCTCAGCAGTGCTTTTTGCTTTATGAAAATCCTGTCTCATCCAGTAGCTATTTAGGCCAGTAGAGATATACATGATTTTCCCAAACTTTAATAATAATTACAAAAGTTTCAAAACTTCAGTAGAGTGAAGAGGACTTTCACATGATATGTACTCTGATTTAGCAACCATTTTTTCTGAACGGAAGATGTTGAAAATCAGGATTTAATGAATCTTCACATTATTAGCGCGGAAAAATTTGCAAAAATTCTGCAAACTTTCGAAGTTTTGATAAACAGCAATTTACATCCTCTGATTAATTTGCAACCACTCAAACAAACAAAAATGTCCATTTTATCGAAAAAAAAATGTTTTTAGTCCTAATTTTTCGATAAAAATTCCAAAACTCGAAAAAATAACTGAAATAATGTTCTGGACAAGAGTTTTGATTTGCAATCTCTTGCGTCAAACGGGAAACATATTTTCCCAATAAATTGATATTTTTTATTGAAATAAGTTTCGGAATTATTACAAAAGTTTCCAATAATGGTTGCAAGTGGAGATGACCTGACGTACAATGTTTTCATCAATTTGCAACTTTAAAAATTTTTTTAAAAAAAAAATTAAGGACAGACAACTAATTTTACCAATAAATACTATTTAATGGACAAAGGAAAAAAAAAAATATTTTGGCAACACCTGCGTTATCTGAATAATAAAGATTTCCATATACCTAATAAATGCCATTCATTGTGTTACCAAGTTAACTATCGACCAAGAAGAAGCTCGTCAACGGTAGATGGAATCATTCAATGTTGAAAGCTAACGTTTTCGATATGAATTCAAAACATCATATTACAATTAGGAATTTGCATAAAAAATACTCGAGTACGTTTGGTGGAGGATCGAGAATCTCTCGACACGTTTTCATAATTTATTTATTCATAAAAAAATTGAGGAAATATTGAGATTTAAAAAACAGTTGTACATTAGTACGATTAACCTACAACTGTGTTACATCACAGTGTTTTGTTAACAGATTAATGAATGCACAGCAGTTTAGTAACATAAAATACTGCCAATTGTATTTTTATGACAACAACTACTATATAACTAACCAAAAACAATGCACATTCATTTAGTAGTCCTGGAGCTACAATTGAAATAGAATTGCTTTTCCCTCTTTATTTTCAAAATTTTTATAAATCAAGAAAATGATTTTTACTTGTCGATTACATTTCAGTCTCCCATTCGGATTCAATAGAATTTTTCCATGCGAAACCACAATTGTAGTGAGAAAGTCGAGTGGAAAGGTAAATTATAATTTTATTCAATTCAAGAAATACAAACCAGTAAAAATTAAATTTGAGATGTAATGTCGATGTCACAAATTTTTTTTTTCGGCAACATTTCTATTTGATGAAAATGAAATGTCTTCCAATAGTCTTTTAGCAGAATTTTGTACTCTTTCGATTGTTGCATTCGAAAATATTAGATTAAATTATGTCGCTGATTACTTAGTCGAAAACATTGATTGCTTCAGAGATTAATAATTAGTTTCAAATTTTTTAATGGGTACCTACCTAACCGTATCATTCTTCGGATTTGCAATTTCAATCAACCAGTACAAAATATAACAGATATACGCGATGGATAATCAAGTATTTAACTGGACCACTGTAGGCATATGTCGGTCTAATATATATATTAAACCTATTTGCACAATGTTTGCAATTCATGGCCAAATTATAGAAAAAACAAATCAATTTCACAAAAAAACTGTTCCGTTGAACAATGACGGTTGCAAATCTCTTGCGTCACGTAAAATATCAGTCGTAATTTTGATTGCAATTTGCAGAACTTTTGCATTTATTTCAGATGTGAAGATGCAAAAAAAATATTGGTGGATCAATAGGTTCCGTTTCTCGTATAAGGTTGCAAAGTTACATACTGAGACCGATATTCTCTTTATTTGCAACCACAATTTAAAACTTTTGTAATTATTTCAATGCTTTTGTGTATTGAAAAGGGGAGCGTGGATAAAAAAGTTTGATAAAGAAATTATGCGTTTTTCAGAAATGGTTGCAAATATACGTGAATATTTTAAACTTTTTTTCCGTTCACTTATCCAATTTGCAGAACTTTTGTAATTTTTTTAATTAAATCACAATGAAAAACTCAAGGTTCCGTAACTTTAACAAAGTTGCAAACTCAATGCATGTTGTAAAACACCATTACTATAGGTATGCCTAGTTTGCAGAACTTTTGCAATTTTCAGTGCAATAATAAAGCATGAAAATGTTTTTTGCAATCAAAGCAATTTTCCGTTCATTACAGACTTCTGCAAAATTTTATAGTTTGTTTTCATTAATGCACTAACATACCATTGAAGTTTGAAAACTTTTGGAACTAATGTTAATTGATTGTCTATATCTACTGGCCTAGTTCCCCAGACAGCAATATTATGATATATAATCGAGTGAAATTTAGCATAATAAACTGATATCAGTGATTCTGTATCTTACTTACATTCGAGAGATTTTATCAAGTAGTATGATTGATTCAATTTCTTACATGTGAAGTCGATATGTTCTTGCCATGTGAAAAGTGAGTCAATCATTGTTCCCAAGCATTTTGTCGAACTGGCCAATTCTAAAGATATTTTTTGGAAACTGGGATTGAGGTTATGTAGACTTCTAGATGAGTTCGCAGATTGCATGCATACTGTTTTGTTTGGGTTCACAATGAGTCTGTTCTTGTTATACCAGTTATTAAATTCAATTAAAACTATATTTACTAATTGTGTCATATCGTCAGATGTTTAACTAGAAAGAATGATAGACGTGTCATCTGCGTAAAGGAATATTTTTCAATAACTCATGTTATCAGGAAGATCATTCACCTATAATTAAAAAATCAGTGGTTCAAAAACGCTGCCTTGAGACAAGAAATGTATCTGACATAACGTTTTTCTGCTTAACCTAGAAACATCTATTCGTCAAAGAATACACAAGTAACTGGTTTATATTACTTCGAATTCCTAAGATAAAGAGTTTTTCTGCTACAAATTCAGTGTTCAAAGTGTCGAAGGCCCTGCTTAAGTCAAAGAAAATTCCTACAACAATATTTTTTTCGTCTAGTAAATCATGTATAAAATTGAGCGTTGCGGTTTTTGTCGAATGATTTTTTCTGATTCCATGTTGGCACTCTGTCATCAGATCGAATGTTTCCATGTAGTCATTTATTCTGAGTGATATAAGTTTTCAATTTTTTTTAGATTACACTGATGAGAAATATAGGACGATAAATCTCGATATTTTTGCTATCCCGATTTTTCAGTAAGGGGGCTAGAAGGGCAATTTTGAGAAGATCAGGATATTCTCCAAAAGAGATACATAAATTCATTATATGTCCTATTACGTCTGATAATATATCTACACATTTTTCTGGAAACCTCATCATGATATGTGCTTCTTTTATTGGGTAATGGGACTATAACTTTTTTACTTCGTTTGCTGTAACGGGTTTGAAAAACATCGTTGTATTAACATTCGCCATTGTCGTACAATTGCCTGAATAATTATCAGTAGTAATATCCCTAGGACATTGATAATAGACGAGATAATTTCATGACAATAGAAAGCTCGCTCCTTGGTAACAGACCGCGGCCGAAGACTGAGGGCTGTTACCAAGCAACGAGCTTGAGAAATTTGTCATAAAATTATGACGCATTTGTCAATGTCCGAGGGATATTCGGCGGAAAAATTTTCGACAAAAAAATTTATAACTCAACACAATGAAACATTTATTTACTTATTGAAAGTAAAGTTGGTGAAAGTACAATTATTAAAATTTAACTTAACATTAGATTCGTTGCTGTTCTCTACTATAGAAGATCTATTACCACGCATAATATTTATGATCTCGTTGTGGTGTTCTTGATCGAGATTTAAGTATGGTTTTATAGAATTTTGATTGCTATGACCAGTAATTTTCAGCAATTGTTGTTCTTCTACACCACTTTTTGCCAATTCGCAAACAGAAGTTGATCTATTCGAATGATTTGTTATCTTTTTGTCCTTTACATTCAAGCCAATTGCCTCAGCAGCAGATTTAGTCCATTCATTTATTGTATTCCTTCCAACAGGTACATTATCGTACCATTTGTCAGTTTCATTTTTCCAGTGTCGATTTGGTTTTAAGAACAGTCGTGGTGAGGTAATATTGTCGCCTCGTTTTGATATCAGTTTATGAAAAAGACTTACAGGGCAGCTTTGTCTTTCACTATTGGAAACCAACCATTTACTACTTGTACAGATTTTAGAACCACTTTGGCACGTTTTACTGAACACCAGATTGCATTCAATGCGATTTGTTGAAGTCATTGTTTTTTTTTCTCGATTTGAAAAAATCCACCTGACAAGCAACTGCCTCTCATCCTCGCCACGCCAATTCTACAGCAGCAATATGGTTAAATTTACGCGTAAGACCTTCAGGAGTATTTTCATCCCATAGCAATATTATTTTGTAGTTTCTTCCTGATTGCATCGCGGGCATCTCGGCCTGGTGTAAATACTATATCGTTAAACGGATCAATCATAATATTATAGTCATTATAGTACTTTTCTTGCAAAAGTTTGCACGAAACGTTCCACATTGTCTTCACCGTTGCTTCTTTAAATTCGGTCCCGTCTTTCTCATATTGACCGCCCAATCTTCTAGTATCAACGCCAATTCTTCTAAGCTTCTATGTTCATTTAACCCATATTCTCGTTCGCAGCAAAATTCCATAAATATTCGCCAAATATATTTGTGACTGTAGGTTGTATTTCTGGGAATTTTTTCTTTGATTAGCGCATTTATACTTTGAACATTCGCATTGCTAAAACGTGACATTTTGAAATTTATTTGGAATGAAGTTGTCAAACTCAATCGTGTTGTCATAGTGATTGATGATTGCACTGAATGCAATTATCACTTATACTCTTCCTAGAGTATAAATTATTGCCGGAAATTTTCTTTCTCTTTAAAAATTCATGTACGAGACAAATTTCCCGCAATTAATTCAAGCACGTGGGGGATTCGGTAAGAAAATTTTATACCGGAATTATATTTCCATAGAGAACATTGAGTTAATATTTATATTGACGTTATTCACAAATAAATAGAAGGCTGTGTGTCATGGGAGTTTTGGGGGAGATTTGTTTTTCACATAATTCAGGATATCGGGATATTTTATTCCTTATTCTAAATAGAATGTTGTTGCGGTTAAAAAAATAGTAAAAGAAAGCCATGGATTTGACATTCACTACTCCTGTCGATCAATATTTTATTTGTGGCATTATAAGTTCCCCAGAACATTGTATACGATCATAAGTTAGTAAAAAAGTGATAATAAAATGAACTTTCAATCGAATGAATTGTGTTCCTTTCGCAAAGAATCACAGCACATTAAAATGTACCATAAAAATGTATAATATCTAACATACCTAGTGGAAGAATCTGGATTAAATCCTGAGCAAGAAAACTTATTCAAAGAGACTGGCAACATTCTGCGTGATATTGTGCCTTCTTTTGGACACAAATCTAATACTCAAAGAAATAAACTGGTGTCTCAGTATTTTTTTTTTATTTATGAAACACAGGCATATTGTTAAAAAAACACCGGTTCTGTATTTTATCCACCACTTAGGGAAGAGGAGGTAGAAGTGGAATTTTTCAAGAATTTAAAATTAATTGATGATATTGTAACGAACCTAGGCCGGACCTGTCGCCTCGCGTGTTGCCGTCGACAGCGATGAGATCATCCCCGGAGATATTCGAGAACCATCCAGTCGCTCTACCACCGAAAACAACGGTCAATATTGGAAACAAATGGAACATGCCGTCACCAACTGCCGGAATTCGAAACATCGAGAATGCTGTATCGGAGATAAATAGGCGACCCTCAAGTGGAGTCAGCACAGTCTGAACGAGCCCATACCATCGAGCTATACAGTGGCGTAGTAATATAAATTAAGTTGTAGATTAAGTGTTAAATAAATTAGTTAAACCAAGTTAAGTTTATTTACGTTACAATTGGTGTCGGAAGTGAGATTTTGAAAATAAACAAGTGATCGTGGAGTGGATAGTCAGAAAAATAAATTGATAGACCTTTTTGTACGCCCAAAATAGACAGTGGCCCGGTTTTCGCGAAGTGGACAATTGTGCGTGGGAATATAAACTGATACACTGTTCGCGTGAAACAGAAAATAGACAGTGGCCCGGTTTTCGCGAAGTGGGCAATTGTGCGTGGGAATATAAACTGATACACTCTTCGCGTGAAACAGACAATAGACTGGTGGCCCGTGGAAAAGAATTCGCGAAGTGAATTTTTAACAAACTGATAAACTTTTTCGTGTGAAACAGACTGATACCTCGTCAAAGACAAAATGTGTTCAAGAAAAGTGCGCCTTGCGGACTTGAAGGTAGCGGAATTGAAACAGGAATTGGAGGAAAGGGAACTGGAAACAACGGGTAAAAAGCAAGTACTCCAGGAAAGACTTGCAGAAGGACTCATACAAGAAGGTGAGGACCCCGAAACATTTTTATTCGAAGTTTCCGGAGGCGATTTGAGTTTGGTAATGAATAAACTCGAAGAAACTACTAAATCCGTGAAAGAAGAACTGCAACAAAATTCGAGGACTTTGGAAGAAAATGCTAGAAATCTGGAAGAGAAGCTTCAAGAAAATTCTAGAAATCTGGAAGAGAAGCTTCAAGAAAATTCTAGAAATCTGGAAGAGAAGCTTCAAGAAAATTCTAGAAATCTGGAAGAGAAGCTTCTAGAAAGCCTGGAAGATAAGCTCCTTGAAAACACAGAAGGCCTAAAAAAATAACTCTGTGGTGTGGCGAATCGTCTAGAAAAAAGAATAGGAACCGTCGAGGCAGAGATGGACAAGATGAAGGAAATAATCAGCGATGAAATCAAAGACGGAATCGAGGCAGAAATGGACAAAATAAAGGAAACGATTAGTAAGCTGGAAAAACGAATTGATAGTGCGCCCTCCACAGAGATGGTTAACAAAAATGCAATGCTGGACTTGAGTTTGAACTTGGATAAAGTTCAAGAGGGTATACAAGATGTCAAGGTCATTTCTGAAATAGGGAAGCTTTCCATGAAGCCGCCTCAATTCGACGGAAAAACTCCATGGGAAAATTACCGCCGACAGTTTGAAGCAGCGGCCAAAGCAAATGGATGGAATGCAGGGGAAAGAGCTGTAGCACTAACACTTGCATTACGTGGGGAAGCGACGAATATTCTACAAACTCTTACCGCCCAAGAACAGGAGGACTATGATCAGCTGATTAAACATCTAGAATTACGATATGGCCACGCCCATTTGGAACACGTATACCACTCCCAGCTGAAAAATCGCTGCCAAAAATCGGGCGAATCCTTACAAGAATTCGAAACTGACATTGCACGCTTGGTTCGTCTCGCATATCCAGCCATACCGGAAAATGTAATGGAGCGATTAGCGGTTCAGGCATTCTTGGATGGACTCCGTCACCAAGAAACCAGACAAGCGTTGATATTAGCTCGTCCAACACATCTCGTAGACGCACTGGCACGAGCTTTGGAATTTGAGGCAGCAAAACAATGCTGCAAAAGCCAAAGTAAAGTTCAAACGATTGAGGAAGACTCACAGGAGCCTGCTAACTTGGAAGCTGCCATAAGAAAAGTGATGAAGGAAGTGTTGCCTGAGAAAAGACATATAAGATGCCGGAATTGTCGCAAAATTGGACATGTGCGTAGCAAATGTCCAACATTCATCGACTCCGATGCAGGAAAACTAAGAAAGGTCGATGAGAAGGGCAATCGTCGGCATGTGTCCGGCAAGCCCCGGTTCACAACGCATATGTGGCTCTCCTTCAACGACAGAACAAGGGTGTCTTCGTAGACGGTCTCATCAATAACGAGCCTTGCACCATGCTGCTAGATACAGGTGCGACTAGGACAATTCTCGGGCCTTCCTTTGCCAGAACACCGGAACGGATTGAACCGACAACTTGGAAGCTACGCACAGCAACAGGGGAGCCAGCTACTGTATATGGCGAGCTACCGATTGAAATAATTTTGGGCAACACTAAAGTGAAACATCAGGCACTTGTAGCGGACATCGAAGACGATGCAATCATCGGAATGGACATCATGAATTCCAGAGGGTTTGAATTGGATTTCAAAGACGGCGTCCTACGTGTCAACGGAGAAGAGCTGGTGCTTCATGGGAGAAGCGAGGAGTTGATCCGTGTATTGTTGGCTGAAGATGTAAGCGTACCTGAGAGGGCTGAAACCATTCTGGAGGCTCGCCTGGACGGGAGTACGAGCAGTGGAAACGTGGTGATGTTCGAGCCCAAACTTCATGATGAGAAAATTGGACGAGGATTGCACTAGGGAAGACCTTGTTGCGTGCTGACAAATTTGTGCCGGTAAGGGTCATGAACGTCAATTATTTTCCAGTGACCTTGAAGAAAGGAACAATATTGGGGCACTGCTCGTCAGTTTCCTCAGTGATCCGGGCGTACGAGGTACGATTAGCCAACCCAACAACTTGCCCACAGAACTAGAAAAATTGTTGCCATCTCTTCCAAAGACATAAAACCAGCTCAACAGCCCAAACTAAGAGATTTAGTCAAAAGTACCAAGACATCTTCGATACCGGACAAGGAAAAGGGGTCGAACTAATGTGGTCAGCACAAGATTGATACTGGGGTGCCGACCGATCCGGCAATCAGCAAGAAGACTTCCTCTTGCCAAGAAGGAAGAGGCTGACAAAATAGTCAGCGATATGGGAAAAGAAGGAGTTATCGAACCATCTGACAGTCCCTGGTCCTCTCCAGTCGTACTGGTGAAGAAAAAAAGATGGATCGACACGCTTTTGTGTAGACTATCGCCAACTCAATAATGTCACGAAGAAGGACAGTTACCCTCTCCCGAGAATAGATGACACCCTAGACACGTTGGCTGGTTCCACGATTTTCTCGACCCTTGATCTGAAGAGTGGATACTGGCAAGTAGAACTGGCTCAGGAAGATCGAGAAAAGACTGCTTTACCATCGGCTCAGGATTGTGGCAGTTCACCGTTATGCCATTCGGGCTCTGTAATGCTCCGCCACATTCGAAGATTGATGGAGACAGTGCTGAAGGGACTCTCATGGAACACGTGTCTAGTGTATCTCGACGACATAATTGTGGTCGGCAGATCGTTCGAGGACCACGTGAAAAATTTGGAGGAAGTATTCCTGCGACTGAGGAACTCCGGATTGAAGCTGAGCCTAAGAAATGCCATCTGTTCCAAAAGAGTGCGATACCTCGGCCACGTTGTCTCTGGGGAAGGAGTAGCAGTGGATGACCAGAAGATCAAAGCTGTTACGGATTGGCCCCTCCCAAAAGACATTCACCAACTTCGAAGTTTCCTTGGTTTATGCACATACTATCGCCGATATGTGCTGGGATTCGCCAACATCGCTAAACCACTGACCAGGCTCACGGAGGGGCCAAACAAAGTTCCAGTGGTCCGAAGAATGTCAAGACTCATTCAGGAAGCTGAAAGGGCTTTGATCAACGCACCTGTACTGAGCTATCCCTACCCGAAGGGAAATTCATTTTGGATACGGACGCCAGCAACGTGGGACTTGGAGCTGTCCCATCTCAGATCCAGGAGGGACAGGAGAAGGTCATTGGTTATTTCAGCAAGACGCTTAGCAAACCAGAGCGCAATTACTGTGTCACCAGGCGAGAGCTGTTAGCTGTTGTAAAGGGAGTGGAACACTTCTACAAGTACGTGTATGGAAGAAGATTCCTGTTGAGAACTGACCATGCAGCTCTCAAATGGCTCTTACAGTTCAAAAATCCTGAGGGTCAAGTAGCACGTTGGATCGAGAGACTCCAAGAATTCGATTTCGAGATCGAACATCGAGCCGGAACTAGCCATAAGAATGCAGATGCCTTGTCGCGAAGACCATGTCCAGATGATTGCTCACATTGCCGACGAGCAGAAGAAAGAAGCAACACTTTGTAGAACCGCGGCAATGGATGACAACTGGAATGACAGCAAGATCCAGGAAGACCAAGAGAGAGACCCCGACCTTGGCTTAGTTGTCAGCTGGAAGAAGGGGCAATCGAAGACCATCATGGCAGGAAGTCGCAGGTTACTCGCCGGCTGTTAAGTCCTATTGGGCACAATGGAACTCTCTTATTCTGGACAATGGGATCCTGAAACGTGTGCTGGAGGCCGATATTGGTGGGAAGACAGACGCCAAATAATTGTTCCCAGGAACAGAAGAGGAAGTGCTGCGGAAATCCATGATGGAGTCGCTGGAGGACATCTGGGAGTGACGAAGACCCTGCAGAAAGTGAGGCAACGGTTTTACTGGGCCAATTGTCAAGCTGACGTCAGGACTGGTGCAGAAAGTGCGCTGTATGCGCTGCTAGCAATGGACCTCGAATACGACCCAAGGCCCCGATGCGTCAGTACAACGTAGGCAGCCCGTTCGAGAGAATCGCCATTGACATCGCCGGCCCGTTTCCCGTATCCGACCACGGGAATAAATACATCCTTGTGGCAATGGACTACTTCAGTAAGTGGGCGGAAGCCTATGCCCTGCCAACCAGGAAGCCATCACCGTCGCCGACGTCTTGGTGAAAGAGTGGATATGTCGATTCGGTATTCCAATGGAGCTGCACTCGGATCAAGGCAGAAATTTCGAATCAACCTTTTCCAAGAAATATGTCTACTGCTGAACATCCGCAAGACAAGAACCACGGCCCTACATCCGCAGTCCGATGGAATGGTGGAACGGATGAACAGGACGATCAACCGCCACTTGTCCAAGGTTGTCTCTGACCATCAAAGAGACTGGGACCAGTATCTTCATTTGTTCCTGATGGCCTATCGATCCGCAGTACACGAGTCAACCGGTCAAACTCCTGCTAGTATTATAATGGGCCGAGAACTGCGACTGCCTTGTGACCTGAAGTTTGGGATTCCGCCAGGACAAGACACTGCGGGAGAGGACTACGTCAGCAAACTTCGGCAGAGAATGGACGACATCCACGAACGAGTCCGGTTGAACATCCAGAGTGCTAGCGATAAAATGAAGAAGACCTATGACATCAAGGCCGACGCAGGAGGATTTAAGGTTGATGACCTGGTTTGGCTGTACAACCCCAAACGTCGTCGTGGACTATCACCAAAGTTGCGGAACTCGTGGGAAGGCCCGTATAAAATCGTGAAAAGGATAAACGACCTTGTGTACCGAATCCATAAGCCACCCCGAGGGAAACCAAGGGTCGTCCATTTCAACAGGTTGGCCCCTTACGCTGGAAACCATGACCAAGTTCGCACCCTTAAGCCACCGGAGGATGATATGACGTTCGAGAAGTTTATGTCCTTATATTCAAACGGGCAGAAAGTTCTACATGGGGTTACTAGAGAGGAGTCACGAGACCTTTTCGAGGTGCCTGCTGACTACGCACTAGCGCACTGTGTGGCAGAAGATCTTCGAATGTCCAGGGGCATCGCCGTAGTGTTCTCCAAGAAATTTGGTCAACTCCAAACACTGCGGGAGCAGAATCCAGAAGTTGGTGAGGTACTACAGTTGAAGAAAGGCCAGAGAAACATCTACTACCTAGTTACCAAGAGGCATTCCCAAGATAAACCGTCCTATGAAGATGTCTGGAAGAGTCTCACCAAACTAAGAGATACTATGGTGGACCAGAATCTGGTGGATCTAGCAATTCCAAAATTGTCCTGTGGTATTGATGGGTTGGACTGGAGAGTCCTAAGAAGTATGCTGGAGGCGATATTCAGATCCAGCGGCGTCAAGATTTTAGTTTGCTGTAACCCTCTTCCACGACCGATCATGAAGACCGTGGAGTGTTACTTCCATCGAACTTCACGGTGCAGATATGGGGAGTCATGCAGATATCGTCACACTCCAAGGATGAAATTTCGGGACGAAATGTCTTTAAGAAGGGGGCAATGTAACGAACCTAGGCCGGACCTGTCGCCTCGCGTGTTGCCGTCGACAGCGATGAGATCATCCCCGGAGATATTCGAGAACCATCCAGTCGCTCTACCACCGAAAACAACGGTCAATATTGGAAACAATTGGAACATGCCGTCGCCAACTGCCGGAATTCGAAACATCGAGAATGCTGTATCGGAGATAAATAGGCGACCCTCAAGTGGAGTCAGCACAGTCTGAACGAGCCCATACCATCGAGCTATACAGTGGCGTAGTAATATAAATTAAGTTGTAGATTAAGTGTTAAATAAATTAGTTAAACCAAGTTAAGTTTATTTACGTTACAATATTATAGAATGTACACCTTAATAAATTGTTGTAATATTTCCAACTTATAAAGTAAGTAAAGAAAAAATATTGTCAATATTATTTCAATATTATTTTTGTCTAATTATATGATAGCTGTCATGTGCCGGGAAATTTCCACTTATTAATTTTACGTTAACATGCTAATGTGGATGAAAAATTTTCAGAAAATTTGCTGGTTACCATAGTAACAATGTCGAAATAAAGCATCTGATTGGTTGAAAATGACTGGTATAAAATTTTCAGTGTAATGTTGACATGATTGGGGGAATTTGTTTCATATGACACAAAATGACAAAATTGAATGGTTGTTAGAACTGTCAAAAAAAATTCCGGGAAATGAGTATTGATTTTTTTGTCAATTATAATTGAGAAGTATTCTCCAAATGTTTTCGCCACTTCTACTTCATTACTGATTGTGATTCAGGACAATACGTTCACTTTCAGTTGTTCTGGATGGCTGCTATATTATATTCCAGAGAGTCTTTTATTGCTGGAATCATTAACTTTTATTGGTTGTTCCTATGAAATCTTGAGCCTCCTGAGCACTTGAAAAATGAGAAGGAAAATTGTTCGATAGGTACGTTGTCACAAAGTCAGTTCAGAATGTTGTGGTGAAATCAATTCGACTCAAACGCATTCCATCCATCGATATCTTCTAGTCCGAATTACTCAATCTAATTCAATCCGACAGCTCTTGTAACAATATCCTCGGCAAATTCAACAGCTACAGATATAAATCTAAAACACGGGCGGCCTAATCGCTTTATACGTTTCCAGTGCCGCGATGCCTCTAAAAGTAAATCTTAAACGCATAATGAGAATGATTGGGCGCTCGTACATACCGTTAATTGGTAGTGCTTACCATAATGGGCATGGTCGAGAGGTAGCCGATCCTTTGTTCAAGCTAATTTGCGCACCAATTTAAAATAATTTAAAGACGGACAATAGAATGCGTACTATAGCGTTTGCTTCGAATGTCGCAACAGGTTCGCCTTACATGGGATGTGCACGTTCTTCAGGCACAATAAGACTTTATTTCGCTTTGCTTTGTTTATTGACAAATACGGCAGAACAAATGAAATGTTGTTGGAGGTATCAGAGCGTTGTTTGTATTGAGTTGCATGTTGTATTTTCCTTCGTATTCCATCAATTTTCAAAGCGGCGATTATTCAACCACTCCTCAAAATAAATGCTAGGATAACAATATTAATAATAATATTTATTCACAGCCAACTGGCCTCTCTATAAAACCAAAGTAGATACCATCGAATTATTACCAGACGATGTAAATGAAGCCACAGAACTATTTACACAAAAGATTATAGGAGCAGCTCAAGACGCAGTACCTAAAACTGGGGGAACCAGGGGAAAAAAATCGGTACCATGGTGGAATAATGAGATTGCTGTATCTATCAGCAGGAAAAATGGAGCATTCAACGTCTTCAAACGAAACCCGTCTCTGGAAAACATGATCGCTTTCAAGAAGGCTAGGGCTAAATCCAGAAGACTTATAAGAGAGGCAAAAAAAAGAACTTGGGAAGGATATGTATCTACCATAACTGTGGATACACCCGCAGCAGAAGTTTGGAATAAAATACGATCCATACTGGGAAAAAAATTTACTGAGGCATCCCCCATATTGGAGGTCAATGGGCAAGTCATCGTGAATAATGAAGACATTGCCGAAGCTCTTGCTGCCCATTTTGAATCTGTTAGCAGTTCACAAAATTACGAACCAGAGTTCCTCCAGCATAAGGCCACTGTTGAAATTGATATTGACTTTGGTGACGACAACTTAGCAAACTACAACGTCCCATTCACAATAACAGAGCTGGAGAATGCATTAACAGAAGTAAAAAATACAGCCCCAGGGGAAGACGAAATAGTATATGAGTTTCTTAAACAACTCACACCATCCGCAAAGCAAATTTTATTGAACCTATATAATAACATTTGGTCAACTGGTACCTACCCAAGTTCTTGGCGGAAAGCAATCATCATCCCTATACCGAAAGTAGGGAAAAATAACGCATTGCCCGCTAACTACCGTCCGATATCCTTGACGAGTTGTTTGAGTAAAATTATGGAAAAAATTATAAGCTCACGATTAAGATGGCACCTTGAAACTCATAGGTTACTGACACCCGCACAGTCAGGATTCAGAAATCATCGATCCACACTCGATCAACTCTTTTGCTGGAGAATAGAATACAGAACTGCTTTGCAGAAAGGAGTCACCTGGTTGCCGTATTCTTCGACTTAGAGAAAGCATATGACACAACATGGCGCTACAATATTCTGAACCAACTCAGAAAATGGGCACTTAAAGGAAACCTACCAAACCTTATTAAGAACTTCCTCAAAGATCGAACATTTTGCGTACGAAATGCTCACGCAACCTCCGAGAATCGTTCTTTGGAAAACGGTATACCGCAAGGGTCAAATTTGAGTGTCTTACTGTTCGCAATAGCCGTCAACCCAATTGCGGAACTTCTGGATCCGTCCATAGGAAGATGCTTATATGTTGATGACTTCACCATATTTTACTCTGCACCATCAATGGATCAGATCGAAAGAGTTCTACAAGAAGCCATAAACAATCTAACTCGGGAAGCACTCCACCTCGGTTTCAAATTCTCCTCATCCAAAACTAAGTGCGTACACTTTTGCCGTTTGAGATCCCCACATCGAGATCCACAACTCAGAATGTACGGAGGAGAACTAGAATGTAAGGAATCTATGAAATTTCTTGGAATGTATTTCGATAAAAAGCTAACATGGGACACACACATAAAAAATCTGGCCACAAAATGCAAGAACGCTCTCAATCCCATCAGAGCCATAGCTAACATCAATTGGGGAAGTGACAGAGAAACTCTTATTAGAATATATAAGGCTTTAATAAGGTCCAAAATAGATTATGGATGTTTTATTTACGGAGCAGCACGACCATCAAAGCTCAAGGTACTTGACTCCATACAAGGAACAGCCCTGAGGTTAGCTTTGGGGGCATTCCGAACTAGCCCATACGAATCACTTTGTGTGGAAGCAGGAGTACCTCCACTCAAATTCAGGCGTGAACAACTCTTAGTTAGCTACTGTTGCGGCATAATGGCACAACCACACCATCCTTGCTATCCTCCAATTCCATCCGATGAGGAGTATGATATATACGAAAGGAGGGCTACTATAACAAGACCAGCTGGAACCCGCCTTAGAGAACTGTTGAACTCATTCGACTACGATATACCAAGGATCCACAACTGGACCCCATGTGAAATCCCTCCGTGGACATTGAACATCCCTGAAATGGAACTACAACTAACTAAATTTCAAAAAAAAGAAATGAACCCAAGCCTCATTATAAAAGAATTCCTCAGGATGAGAAACGGGTATCCAGAAGGTCACATAATATATACAGACGGATCAAAAACAGAGGCAGGGGCGGGAGCTGCTTTTACATGCTCGGGAAATAGCCATTCCTGGAGCTTATCTAGGGAGGCTACTGTATTCACGACGGAACTCTATGCCATCCTACAAGCCTTATGGTATATAGAACTTGCGCCAGGAAACAACTTTCTTATATGTACTGATTCATTATCCTCTCTACAAGCTCTGAAGAAACCCTTCAGTAAAGAACCTCTTATCCAGATAATTCTCTCTCGCATAAAATGGTTGAGGACTGAGGGGAAATCATCAAAATTCATATGGTTACCCAGCCATATTGGCATCGCAGGAAATGAAATGGTAGACCGAGTTGCAAGAGAAGCAGCGAATGAAGAACAAATTGATGATATTCCCAGTAGACCGGATGACCTGAAGATACATTTGAAAGAAATGGTATCGGAAAAATGGCAAATAGAATGGAATAGATCAGAGGCCAAGCTTAGAGCTGTAAAACCATCAGTGAAACCATGGCAATACTCACCATTTGAATCCAGGAGAGAACAAGCTGTTATAACGCGCCTCCGTCTCGGTCATACCAGGCTAAAGAATAGCTTTATGCTTAGTGGCGAACGACAACCCAGATGTGAATTTTGTCAAAGGAGAAAGACTGTTGAGCATTTGATACTCAGATGCGAAGAGTTTCGAGAACAAAGGCAAAGGATAGGAATAACAAATGACCTTAAACAATGTCTAGCCAACGACAGAAATGCGACACAGAAGACCCTTAGCTTCATACGAGAAATTGGCATATATCTCGAATTGTAAACCCACCGGCCAATAACCACAGCAGTTGAAGGCCTTCAAAAAAAAAAAAAAAAAATATTTATTCACAATTTACACAATTTATACGAGGCAATTTTAGAATAAATATAGAAATCCCACAGTAGGATACACCTGTGGCGGGTTCTGCATAATTTAAAACTAATCATTTTAGACCAGGGTCGATAATTTTTGAAACCAAAATTATGTGAAAACTCATTGGAAAGGAAGAATATACAAAATGAAAGGAAAATATTGGATCTGATCGAAGTGGAAGGTGATTTTTAGGAAACGTTTCTCGATTTCCGCAAAACACAAGTCCATGAAAAGTAATAAAAGATTACAACTTTGTATCAACATTTTCGTAATCTCAATGTATGTGAAAATTAAAAGTTTTTGGTTTTTTTTTTACCTTTACAAAATTTTTTCACGAAATTTTGTGAAAATTTTCATGCTCAAACACTGTATTCTTTTTATTAAATATTCATTTTTCCACTTATTTTGACTTAATATCGAAAAACACCTAATTTTCAATCAAAATTCTCCCGTCAAAATATCTGGTTTTAGAAAATCGGTGGGCTTTGTTCGCGTAAATCTCTACTTTCTGATAGTGTGAAAAAAATACATTACTATGGTAAATGTTCTCAGAAAATGCAAAGAAATAACGGGTAGTAAGGCCAGACTCCTAGCCTTCCCACTTCTCATGAAATACCTTTGATGGGCTAAAATTTTCCGTAGGTCACTCGGTATATAAGTTATCTCAAAATAGCAATAAATATCATCTACGCATATAATTTAAAGAAGATTCTACAACTTTCTCAAAATATTGTAGATGTCTTATTAAATTCGATTCGAGTTTTTCGTTTCTTTGCTTTTGTCACAGTAATGTACTTTTATACATCAGAAAGTAGAGATTTCAACGAAAAAAGCCCACCGACTTTTTAAAAGCTGATATTTTGACGGGAGAATTTTTGATTGAAAATTAGGTGCTTTTTCGATATTAAGTCAAAATAAGGTGAAAAATAAATATTTCAAATCAAGAGAGTTACAGTGTGGTGAGAACATAAAACAGGAGTTTTCACCAAATTTCGTGAAAAAAAATTGTTGTAGAAGATAAAATATAAAATCCAAAACTTGTTATTTGAATTTTCACATAAATTTTGAGGTTAAGTGAAAAGTGTGGATAAAAATTGTAGATCTTTTATTACCATTATTATTCTTTTGCCATTCGAATTTTTCCGATAGGATTGAGTTTTGCCGAAATCAAGATAAACTTTTTACCTAAAACTCACCTTTTCCACTTCCGACTCAGATCGCCCGTAAATTATTTTTCCTTTCATTTTGTTATATTTCTCTTTCCAATGGGTTCCATCCTACTATTATTTTTTTTTCACTTTTTACCATTTTCAAAGGTTCAGCACTGGTCTATCAGAGCGTTGTTTGTATTGAGTTGCATGTAGTATTTTCCTTCGTATTCCATCAATTTTCAAAGCGGCGATTATTCAACCACTCCTCAAAATAAATGCTAGGATAACAATATTAATAATAATATTTATTCACAATTTACACAATTTATACGAGGCAATTTTAGAATAAATATAGAAATCCCACAGTAGGATATACCTGTGGCGGGTTCTGCATAATTTGAAACTAATCATTTTAGACCAGGGTCGATAATTTTTGAAACCAAAAAAAATTATAGTGGAATGAAACTCATTGGAAAAGGAAGAGAATATCACAAAAATGAAAGGAAAAATAATTTACGGGCGATCTGAGGTCGGGAAGTGGAAGGGGGTGAGTTTTTAAGGGTAAAAAACTGTTTTTCTCGATTTTCGGCAAAACTACAAGTCCTATGGAAAAAAGTTGGATGGCAAACTTGTAGGTAATAAAAGATCTACAACTTTGGTATCAACACTTTTTCCACATAATCTCAAAATTTATGTGAAAAATTCAAATAACCAAGTTTTTGGTTTTATATTTCAACCTTTTACAAAAAAAATTGTTTTTCACGAAATTTTGTGAAAATTTACTTTTTCATGTCTCAAACACACTGTATTTTTTTTATTTAAAATATTTATTTTTCCACCTTATTTTGACTTAATATCGAAAAAGCACCCTGATTTTCAATCATAAATTCTCCCGTCAAAATATCAGGGTTTTTGAAAAAGTCGGTGAGCTTTTTGTTCGTTGAAATCTCTACTTTCTGATAGTATAAAAAAATACATTACTATGGTAAATGTTCTCAGAAAATGCAAAGAAATAACAGGTAGAAAGGCCCAGACCCTCCTAGCCCCTTCCCCACTTCTCTATGAAATACCTTTTGATGGGCTAAAATTTTCCGTAGGTCACTCAGGTATATAAGTTATCTCAAAATAGCAATGAATAGGCATCTACGCATATAATTTAAAGAAGTTTCTACAACTTTCTCAAAATATTGTAGATGTCTTATTAAATTCGGATTCGAGTTTTTCGTTTCTTTGCATTTTCTGTCATAGTAATGTACTTTTTTTATACCATCAGAAAGTAGAGATTTCAACGAACAAAAAGCCCACCGACTTTTTTAAAAAAGCTGATATTTTGACGGGAGAATTTTTGATTGAAAATTAGGGTGCTTTTTCGATATTAAGTCAAAATAAGGTGAAAAAATAAATATTTCAAATCAAGAGAGTTACAGTGTGGTGAGAACATAAAACAGGAGGTTTTCACCAAATTTCGTGAAAAAAAAAATTGTTGTAGAAGATAAAAATATAAAACCAAAAACTTGGTTATTTGAATTTTTCACATAAATTTTGAGGTTAAGTGAAAAAAGTGTGAATACAAAAATTGTAGATCTTTTTATTACCATTATTATTCTTTGCCATTCGAATTTTTCCGATAGGACTTGTAGTTTTGCCGGAAATCAAGATAAACCGTTTTTACCCTTAAAAACTCACCCCTTTCCACTTCCCGACCTCAGATCGCCCGTAAATTATTTTTCCTTTCATTTTTGTAATATTCTCTTCCTTTTCCAATGGGTTCCATCCTACTATTATTTTTTTTCACTTTTTACCATTTTCAAAGGCTTCAGCACTGGTCTATCAGAGCGTTGTTTGTATTGAGTTGCATGTAGTATTTTCCTTCGTATTCCATCAATTTTCAAAGCGGCGATTATTCAACCACTCCTCAAAATAAATGCTAGGATAACAATAATAATAATAATATTTATCACAATTACACAATTTATACGAGGCAATTTTAGAATAAATATAGAAATCCCACAGTAGGATATACCTGTGGCGGGTTCTGCATAATTTAAAACTAATCATTTCAGACCAGGGTCGATAATTTTTTAAACCAAAAAAAATTATAGTAGAATGAAACTCATTGTAAAAAGGGAGAGAATATAACAACAATGAAAGGAAAAATAATTTACGGGCGATCTGAGGTCGGGAAGTGGATGGGGGTGAGTTTTTAAGGGTAAAAAACTGTTTTTCTCGATTTTCGGCAAAACTACAAGTCCTATGGAAAAAAGTTGGATGGCAAACTTGTAGGTAATAAAAAGATCTACAACTTTGGTATCAACACTTTTTCCACATAATCTCAAAATTTATGTGAAAAATTCAAATAACCAAGTTTTTGGTTTTTATTTAACCTTTTACAAAAAAAATTGTTTTTCACGAAATTTTGTGAAAATTTACTTTTTCATGTCTCAAACACACTGTATTTTTTTTATTTAAAATATTTATTTTTCCACCTTATTTTGACTTAATATCGAAAAAGCACCCTAATTTTCAATCATAAATCCTTCCGTCAAAATATCAGGGTTTTTGAAAGAGTCGGTGAGCTTTTTGTTCGTTGAAATCTCTACTTTCTGATAGTATAAAGAAAAATACATTACTATGGTAAATGTTCTCAGAAAATGCAAAGAAATAACGGGTAGTAAGGCCCAGACCCTCCTAGCCCCTTCCCCACTTCTCTATGAAATACCTTTTGATGGGCTAAAATTTTTCGTAGGTCACTCAGGTATATAAGTTATCTCAAAATAGCAATAAATAGGCATCTACGCATATAATTTAAAGAAAATTCTACAACTTTCTCAAAATATTGTAGATGTCTTATTAAATTCGGATTCGAGTTTTTTTCGTTTCTTTGCATTTTCTGTCATAGTAATGTACTTTTTTTTATACCATCAGAAAGTAGAGATTTCAACGAACAAAAAGCCCACCGACTTTTTGAAAAAAGCTGATATTTTGACGGGAGAATTTTTGATTGAAAATTAGGGTGCTTTTTCGATATTAAAAAAAAGGAAAAAAAAATCTGTCATAGTAATGTACTTTTTAATAAAAAAAGTTGCAGTGTGTTGGGAACATAAAAAAGGAGGTTTTCACCAAATTTCGTGGGAAAAAAATTGTTGTAGAAGAAAAAAATATAAAACCAAAAACTTGGTTATTTGAATTTTTCACATAAATTTGAGGTTAGTGAAAAGTGTGGATACAAAAATTGTAGATCTTTTTATTACCATTATTATTCTTTGCCATTCGAATTTTTTCCATAGGACTTGTAGTTTTGCCGGAAATCGAGTTAAACCGTTTTTTACCCTTAAAAACTCACCCCCTTCCACTTCCCGACCTCAGATCGCCCGTAAATTATTTTTCCTTTCATTTTTGTTATATTTTCTTCCTTTTCCGAAGGGTTTCATCCTACTTTTATTTTTTTTCACTTTTTACCATTTTCAATGGCTTCAGCACTGGTCTATCAGAGCGTTGTTTGTATTGAGTTGCATGTAGTATTTTCCTTCGTATTCCATCAATTTTCAAAGCGGCGATTATTCAACCACTCCTCAAAATAAATGCTAGGTAAGTTTGTATTGAGTTGCAGTTACACAATTATACGAGCAATTTTAGAATAAATATAGAAATCCCACAGGGATATACCTGTGGGGGTTCTGCATAATTTAAACTAATCATTTTAGACCAGGGTCGATAATTTTAAACCAAAAAAAATTATAGTGAATGAAACTCATTGAAAAGGAGAGAATATACAAAATGAAAGGAAAAATAATTTACGGGGATCTGAGGTCGGAAGTGGGGTGGTTTTAAGGGTAAAAACGTTTTTCTCGATTTCCGGCAAAACTACAAGTCCATGGAAAAGTTGGATAGCAAACTTGAGGTAATAAAAGATCTACAACTTTGTATCAACACTTTTCCATAATCTCAAAATTTATGTGAAAAATTCAAATAACCAAGTTTTGGTTTTATTTTTACCTTTACAAAAAATTTTTCCACGAAATTTTGTGAAAATTTACTTTTCATTCTCAAAACACTGTATTTTTTTATTTAAAATATTATTTTTCCACCTTATTTTGATTAATATCGAAAAAGCACCTAATTTTCAATCAAAATTCTCCGTCAAAATATCGGTTTTAGAAAATTCGGTGAGCTTTTGTTCTTGAAATCTCTACTTCTGATAGTTGAAAAAATACATTACTATGGTAAATGTTCTCAGAAAATGCAAAGAAATAACGGGTAGTAAGCCAAGACCCTCCAGCCCTTCCCACTTCTCTATGAAATACCTTTGATGGGCAAAATTTTCGTAGGTCACTCAGGTATATAAGTTATCTCAAAATAGCAATAAATAGCATCTACGCATATAATTTAAAGAAATTCTACAACTTTCTAAAATATTGTAGATGTCTTATTAAATTCGGTTCGAGTTTTTCGTTTCTTTGCATTTTTGTCAAGTAATGTACTTTTTTATACCATCAGAAAGTAGAGATTTCAACGAACAAAAGCCCACCGACTTTTAAAAGAGGTGATATTTTGACGGAGAATTTTGATTGAAAATTAGGGCTTTTCGATATTAAGTCAAATAAGGTGAAAATAAATATTTTAATAAAAAGTTGCAGGTTGGAACATAAAAAAGGAGGTTTCACCAAATTTCTGGGAAAATTGTTGTAGAAGAAAAATATAAACCAAACTTGTTATTTGAATTTCACATAAATTTTGAGGTTATTGAAAAGTGTGGTCAAAATTAGATCTTTTATTACCATTATTATTTTTTCATTTTTTTCCATAGACTTGTAGTTTTGCCGGAAATCGAGTTAAACCGTTTTTTACCCTTAAAAACTCACCCCCTTCCACTTCCCGACCTCAGATCGCCCGTAAATTATTTTTCCTTTCATTTTTGTTATATTTTCTTCCTTTTCCGAAGGGTTTCATCCTACTTTTATTTTTTTTCACTTTTTACCATTTTCAATGGCTTCAGCACTGGTCTATCAGAGCGTTGTTTGTATTGAGTTGCATGTAGTATTTTCCTTCGTATTCCATCAATTTTCAAAGCGGCGATTATTCAACCACTCCTCAAAATAAATGCTAGGATAACAATAATAATACTAATATTTATTCACAATTTACACAATTCATACGATGCAATTTTAGAATAAATATAGAAATCCCACAGTAGGATATACCTGTGGCGGGTTCTGCATAATTTGAAACTAATCATTTTAGACCAGGTCGATAATTTTGAAACCAAAAATTATAGTGGAATGAAACTCATTGGAAAAGGAAGAGAATACAAAATGAAAGGAAAAATAATTTACGGGCGATCTGAGTCGGAAGTGGAAGTGAGTTTAGGGTAAAAAACTTTTTCTCGATTTCCGGCAAAAACTACAAGTCCTATGGAAAAAAGTTGGATAGCAAACTTGTAGGTAATAAAAAGATCTACAACTTTGGTATCAACACTTTTTCCACATAATCTCAAAATTTATGTGAAAAATTCAAATAACCAAGTTTTTGGTTTTTTATTTTTACCTTTTACAAAAAAAAATTCTTTCCTACGAAATTTTGTGAAAATTTACTTTTTCATATCTCAAATACACTGTATTTTATTTTATTTAAAATATTCATTTTTCCACCTTATTTTGAGTTAATATCGAAAAAGCACCCTAATTTTCAATCAGAAATTCTCCCGTCAAAATATCTGGTTTTTTAGAAAATTCGGTGGGCTTTTTGTTCATTGAAATCTCTACTTTCTGATAGTGTGAAAAAAAATACATTACTATGGTAAATGTTCTCAGAAAATGCAAAGAAATAACGGGTAGTAAGACCAAGACCTCCTAGCCTCTTCCCAACTCTCTATATGAAATACCTTTTGATGGGCAAAAATTTTCCGTAGGTCACTCAGGTATATAAGTTATCTCAAAATAGCAATAAATATGCATCTACGCATATAATTTAAAGAAGATTCTACAACTTTCTAAAAATATTGTAGATGTCTTATTAAATTCGGATTCGAGTTTTTTTCGTTTCTTTGCATTTTTTGTCACAGTAATGTACTTTTTTTTATACCATCAGAAAGTAGAGATTTCAACGAACAGAAAGCCCACCGACTTTTTAAAAAGAGGTGATATTTTGACGGGAGAATTTTTGATTGAAAATTAGGGTGCTTTTTCGATATTAAGTCAAAATAAGGTGAAAAAATAAATATTTCAAATCAAGAGAGTTACAGTGTGGTGAGAACATAAAACAGGAGGTTTTCACCAAATTTCGTGAAAAAAAAAATTGTTGTAGAAGATAAAAATATAAAACCAAAAACTTGGTTATTTGAATTTTTCACATAAATTTTGAGGTTAAGTGAAAAAAGTGTGGATACAAAAATTGTAGATCTTTTTATTACCATTATTATTCTTTGCCATTCGAATTTTTCCGATAGGACTTGTAGTTTTGCCGGAAATCAAGATAAACCGTTTTTTACCCTTAAAAACTCACCCCTTTCCACTTCCCGACCTCAGATCGCCCGTAAATTATTTTTCCTTTCATTTTTGTTATATTCTCTTCCTTTTCCAATGGGTTCCATCCTACTATTATTTTTTTTCACTTTTTACCATTTTCAAAGGCTTCAGCACTGGTCTATCAGAGCGTTGTTTGTATTGAGTTGCATGTAGTATTTTCCTTCGTATTCCATCAATTCTCAAATGGGCGATTATTCAACCACTCTTCAAAAAAGAATGCCAAAATAACGTTAATAACTATTGACCAATCCCTCTCATTAGTAATAATACCAGAAAAAATATTCGAAATAAGAATGAAAGAGTTGAAAAGGGAAACATTCTCAATTAAATATTGAATAGAAAGATTTTTTTTGTGATTTGAAAAATCCACGATAAAAATGAAGTTATTTTTTGTGAATGTCCAACAGAAAACAACTATGGAGGATAGTGACTAGAGTTTATTTTTTGTCGCAGATGATTTCACATCTGATTTTATGAACATCACGTTCATATTTTCAACAAATCAATGAAAGAGTATTCTGAAAAATATTATTGGAACGAAATGGTAGAAAATGTAACGTAAGAAAAAGCGTTATGCCCCCTTCATGCCACTTTCCCTCTCTCTCTCTCTCTCTCTCTCGCTGTCTCTTTCTATTATATACGAGTATGTGTGACAACTACACTTGGTCCTGTCTGAATTGAATGTCAACGCATTCAATTCCTATATAGGGAAATAGAAAATGGAAAATTGTGAAATATCGTAGTTTGAAGTGCCGTATAATCAATCAAGATATGCTTTATTGTCAAAGAATGAAATTCTTAAAGACAGAGCTTAGGTACAGAGTTGAACATATAAGTAATAGGTTTGTAAAATTGATTTGTTGAAAATATAAACAGGATGTTCATAAAATCAGATGTGGAATCATCTGCGACTGAAAGATAAACTTTAGTCACTACCTTCCATCGTCAAGAAAACCTCTTGTGGGGTATTCATGTTGAAAAGGGAAACATTCTCAATTGGATATTGATAGAAATATTTTTCTGTGAATTGAAAAAATCCACGATTAAAATGAAGTTATTTTTTGTGAATGTCCAACAGAAAACAACTACTTCCCCGGCTAAAGCCACGCTGGACATTGAATACCCCACAAGAGGTTATCTTGACGATGGAAGATAGTGACTAAAGTTTATCTTTCACTCACAGATGATTCCACATCTGATTTTATGAACATCCTGTTTATATTTCCAACAAATCAATCTATCATACCTCATGACAGGTTTTGATGTCAGAAAACACTAATTTCAAAGTGTCTCTCCAAAAGAAATGATTTTAACTTTTTCCATCTTTGCAAAGTGAGATTGCTTCTTGAAAATGTGTTTCCCATTTCTTCCGGTCTTCCTGATGATCGTGGAAGCGTGAAATAGATTTTCGTCGACAAAAATGTATTGAAGACCTAGTGAATGCGATGTCTCTCCTGCGTCAATGTTACGAATGATTTCTGGTGAGTACTCTCTTTTGGAAAACATTCTTCTTTATCTCATGCATCTTTGTGAGTTCTTAATTAAGACTGGAATAGAAAATCAAATAACTATCTGAATGAAGATGCAAATTCTCAATTTCAGATTTTTTCTTTTGAGTTAAGGCTTTTTCAGAATATCTATCAGATGTAGTTCAATGTCCAGCGTGGCTTTAGCCGGGAAAGTAGTTGTTTTCTGTTAGAAATTCACAAAAAATAACTTCATTTTAATCGTGGCTTTTTTCAATTCACAGAAAAATATTTCTATCAATATTCAATTGAGAATGTTTCCCTTTTCAACACCTCATTTCTTGTGTTAATTGGGAGAAAAGGTTATTTCAATATCCGCAATGAATGACCTATCGGAAATAATCGAATTGTATTGAAACCAACGTGAAAAATCATATAAAATAGTTATTTGTATGCCCAGGCCGCGAAATACTAGCGTCCACTAACCCAAAGAGCTCAGTTCGAGCATTTGTTGCAAATTTGTTATTTGTTCATTTTTACTACTTACTTATGATATTTTACTTTTTTTTTTTTTCATGTTTTGGTTCCCACGAAAAGGGATATCCTGTAATGTTCAGAGAACATCGTGGGAACCTAGGGAAAGAAGGTAGGAGTTGGTGTTCTTCTTAAATTTCTGAAGGTTGTATGCCTCGGGGAACACCTCCCTAGGCAATGAGTTCCAAAGCCTCGCTGTTCGTTGGATGAACGAGTCTTTGGAAAGTGATGTTCTGCAGGTCTCCAAAGTGACCACGAAGGGGTGTGATGACTGAACTTGACGGGTTAATCTCGAAGAGACTGCCAAAGCAGGAACGATTGTTGATATTGTAACTTGGAGTGTTACATATGACGTATGTGGTATGGTTGAATTCAGAAAAATATGAGCTTTCAATTTTTGATATAAAAATATACCCTTACAATTAAAAAAAAATATCGATGACGTCATATATTGTAAGGTGGTGGGGAAAACATCGATTAAAAAAAAAAGTGGAAAACTGAAATACAAAATCGACCTGTCCAAGCTTCACCTCCGAAAATGAATAACTCGTTAGATAATGGAGCGTTTTGACACTTTATGAACGCACTGTATACATATGTCTGTGTTGAATGAAATTCTGATTTCACTTTCGAAGTGTATTCTTTGTGTTACACCCCGTATTTTCGGAGTTAATTCGATCTTTGTGAAATGTCAACCCGCACCAGCTCTGGAAATCCAACCCTTGTACTGGTAAATGCGCGCAAGCTCCGCATCGGAGATCAAAGGAATCCGAACATTTCCTCGGGTTACCTGTGACACCTGGTCGATGATCTCGTTAATTAACAGAAGCCATGCGTAATTGGTTTCATGATCGTTTCAAGGAATCCGGCTTGATTCTAAGCGGGTCACTTTGGCGTGTTTACAATTCTCCGTTGTCGGTCTGTTAGTCAAAGAAATGTTGGAAAAATGTACCTTTTCAACATTCCCTACACGAAGTAATGTTCTGAGAAGACGATCGACTTTGCGCTCTAAATGATTTCATAGAAATTCGACACTAATAAGTTTATGTCTCAATGAAAGTCGTCAAAGTGGTTATTTTAATATGGGATTTGATAGTGATAATCCTTAAGATATCAAAGAAATTGACATGAAAGTAATATTAAGTATACAACTGGAAAAATCAAAGCACAAATACAAGGAACATTAACAGACAATCAGATTAAAATACTTCCAGCTGATTAAAGTAACGCCACAGTCATCATGAACACTACTGATTATGAGGACAAACTAACACAAATGGTCTCAAACACCACATATCAAACAATCAATCAAGACACTACCAACCATATCAGTAAACAAAATATACATAAATAATAGTTTGAAAAAACGAAAAAACACGCTTTTATAGAAAACCAGAGTAAAAAATAGAAAATAAGAAAAAAATTAATTTTATTTTAAAAAAAGCGTGAGGTGCATGGTATCGCCTCGGTGTGTAATGTAGGTACTATATAATTATTGATACCATGCACCCCACGCTTTTTTTTAAATAAAATACATTTTTTTCTTATTTTCTATTTTTTTACTCCGGTTTTCTATAAAAGCGTGTTTTTTAGTTTTTTCAAACTATTATTTATTTCCTACTTTTTAGTGTGGTTTATTTATGAAAACTAATAATTTTATTATTTTTTTGCAAATAAAAAAATGGAATAATCTTATCAAATTAGGTGATCATAATCTCCGACTCCAAAAACCCCCACATACCAATTCTGAATAGAATCAGACCATAATCACAAAACTCGGCGGCCATTTCAAAGCCGCCATCTTGAATTCTCCCATTTTTACAGAAGACTCATAATATTCGACCCCAAAAACCCCTACATACCAATTTTGAATAGAATCAGACCATAATCACAAAACTCGGCCGCCATCTTGAATTTTCCAATTTTTACAGAAGAATCATAATATTCGACCCCAAAAACCCCCACATACCAATTTTGAATGGAATCAGACCATAATCACAAAACTCGGCCCCCATTTTCAAGCCGCCATCTTGAATTTTCCAATTTTTACAGAAGAATCATAATATTCGACCCCAAAAGCCCCCACATACCAATTTTGAATAGAATCAGACCATAATCACAAAACTCGGCCGCCATCTTGAATTTTCCAATTTTTACAGAAGAATCATAATATTCGACCCCAAAAACCCCCACATACCAATTTTGAATAGAATCACACCATAATCACAAAACTCGGCCGCCATCTTGAAGCCGCCATCCTGAATTTTTCAATTTTTACAAAAGAATCATAATATATGACCCCAAAAACCTCCACATACCAATTTTGAATGGAATCAGACCATAATCACAGAACTCGTTCACCATTTTGGAGCCGCCATCCTGAATTTTTCAATTTTGACAAAAAACCATAATTTCCGACTACAAAAACCCTCAGATACCAAATTTGAAGGGAATCGGACCATAATCACAAAACTCGGTCGCCATTTTAGAGCCGCCATCTTGAATTTTCCAATTTTCACAAAAGATTCATAATATTTGACCTCAAAAACCCCCTCATACCAATTTTGAATAGAGTCAGACCATAATCACGAAACTTGTCCACCATTTTGGAGCCGCCATCTTGAATTTTTCAATTTTGACAAAAGAATCATAATCTCCGACCACAAAAACCATCGGATACCAATTTTGAAGCGAATCTGACCATAATCACGAAACTCGTACGCCATATTGGAGCCGCCATTTTGTTTTTTCTTCACACAAAAATCTCTTAATGCATTGTCATCGGAATAATGTACATCTGCCAAATTTCAAATTATTCGGACGTCTGGAAGTGGGTCAAAATCGCGCCCAAAGGAGTCGGTTACAGACAAACAAACATACAAGTGAAGCTAATATAAAGCGTGTAAAAAAACTTAACAAAAATCCAACTCTATCAATAGAAAGCAGAATATATCGAACTTTAGCTAAACACAAAAACATACTCACGAAAACAGAACGCAGAGACCTAGTCTCACACCATAGCTACATTTTTATGGATTAACAAAAATACACAAACCAGCTCATCCTCTTGTAAGTTCCATTGGATCTCCTTCACAAAAACTCGCTAGATACCTACTCAACATTCTGAAACTACTATCTGGAAATGGAAATAGTTTCATAAGGACTACCCCTCACTTTCTAGAGAAATTGAATGAATTACAAATTCAACGTGGAGATCTCTCCTAGTAAGTTTTGATGTCGAAAGTTGGTTTACTAATGTCCCTATTGATAAAACTCTGGAAATAGTGAAAACAAGATTAGAAAATGACACATCACTGACGACAAGAACAAAACTGGATGTCAGTGCCATCATAGAATTACTCAAACTATTTCCAATTCAAGAACGAAAAATTTCAAAGAAAACTCTGTTTTGTTTCTTTATGGATTTCCAATTGATAGCGGGTGTGCAAAAGGACTCTGGTTTGTGCTGCAGTTCGATTTTCCAAAAATATGAATATTAATGCATTCAAGTTGTTGGCTAAAAACCATTTTTATTATTCGACGCGTATATTTAATTTTTATAATAATAATAATAATAATAATAAACGTCTTTATTGTCAATAGAAAAAAAAAAACATTACAATTTAATGAAACTGAGGCGAAGTCTAGCTTAAAGCTATTCTACTTAACCACCAGAGGGCAATTGCCCAAGAGAAGGAAAAATTATATATAAGGAAAAAAAAAAAAAAAAAAAAAAAAAAATAAAAAAAAAGAAAACATGAAATATTTTGGTGATGTTGGAAATGTTGGCTGGATCCACAATATTGGTGATTATAGAAGGAATACGATTTTTGTAGAAATGAACGAGTGCACCTAGTATAATAAATATTACAATATGGAATAAGTTGAGAATACCACTTTCTAAATAAATAAAGGAAGTTACAAGGCTGGCCAAGACATTTTTCGCTGTGTTTCAAATAGTTGATATTTTAATTTATACTTAAATTTATTAATATTGTATATTTTGAATTCATTAGGTAAATGATTGTACATCTGAATAGCATTAAATACAAATGACTTTTGGAACATTGCAGTTCTGTGCTGGGGCATGGTCAGGGTGGATCTATTCCTGACATTTTTTGAGTGTATTTTGGATCTAGGAATGAATTTACGTACTAGAGCAGGTGAGTTAGGATCATTGAGAAATTTATGTGTGAAAGTACCTAGATGGAGTTGCCTCCTGTTTTCCATGTTGAGCCAGTTACATTCTTGAAATTTTTGAGAAATATGATCATATTTTCTGATTCCATAAATTAGTCTACAACAGCTGTTTTGCACTTTCTGAATCTTGTCCTTATCTACCCTTGTTAAACAAGGTCCATAGATGAAATCACAATAGTTGAAGTGACTCAGAACCAATGACTCGCATAATGTTCGTTTCATTTTAACGCTGAGAAAATGGCGAGCACTATAAATGAGTTTCAAGGATGCAAATGCTTTACTTATAATACTCATACTTATAATTTTTTTTATGTATGATCACGCATAACTTTTCACTGAGGCGTCCGATTCCGATATTTTTTTCCAGTGGATAGGGTTTTCTTTGAAGTTGGTCCCATTCAAATTTAAAAGATGAAATCCACCCCCAAGGGTAGCAAAATGAAGGATATTGATCACTCACCCTCTGAATTCTGGTCCGTTAACCGATTCTATCAGGCATAACTTTATACTAGAATCTTCGATTTGGATGATTCTTCTTTTATCAGCTAGGGTATACCTCATAGTTGATCATATTTGGATTTGGAATGGAATTATTCACCCTTAGTGGTAGGAAAATAGGGAATAATTGATTTTTCACTTGTGAACATTGACACACATATGTAGTTGACAATGACAGATCGCTAGTGTCATTATCACAATATCATTATCATAGAGAAACTAAAAATAAAGAGAGTTGTCAAACCTGCAGAAAAAGTTGGCACCACGTTTAGACAGTGGCGACATATCTCGCAACTGGCCGAACTAAGATAGTACAGGCGGGTTTTTTTAATGTATTACTTTTATATGGTTGATATGGTATATATTTTATAAGTGATCGATGTGCCATTCCTGTATTTCATATGAATGGTTGTCTCATATGAAATACAGGAATGGCAAATGGATCACTAATAAAATTTATACAGTAATCGAATCGTAGAATGTTAGTTCGTGATTAAAATAAAGTTTCAAAATTAATCTTTGTTTCATGGTATCAAGAACAAAATTGAAGTTCTTATAAAATAAGAATAATAAGTTAAACACCATAAAAACACATTTTATTTTATCTAGGACAAGGTACAACTACAGACAAAACAATAATAAAACTCTAAAAAACAACAAAATTAAAAATATTCTTCAGTCTTATCATAAAATCAACCAAAATGAAAACAAATTACATTTACAACATACCTTCAATAATTTTGTTAATTTATTAACACAAAGGAGAACGAGTAGGTGTAACAAATATTCCAGTTTGATGATAAAAATTATGTAGACCATGTACTTCGTACTTCCTCAAATGGTGATAGGAAATGGAAACTTTTGGAAGGAAATAAGTACCAATTTGTGAAAAAAATCTGCAACTGATGGATGGAAATAAGTGTCAGTTTGTGAAAAGCAGCTTATAGTTTACCTTGTGAAAGAATATTTCTAGAAATTTCAGCGTCAAGTCGAATAACAAAACATTCTATTTTCGACGTTGGGTTCCGAATTCAAGTCCATAGTATCATTTCTATCATTCATTTTTCCATGACAATAACAGTAGAATTATTCTGAAATTATTACGTGGTTTGTCATTTTCTGACAAACGTCGAAATTGGAAAATTATCATGTCATCATTCGTCTGTCGATTGTGGGCAGCGCCTCCATGCGCGACTGGCCGTACCAAAAACTTGGTAGTCAAGATCCCCAATGTTTCAAACAGTCTCTTTATTTTTAATTTCTCTATGATTATTATATTCTATGAGAGGATGGAATGATATACAAAGTAATGAAATAAACTAACCAGAACAACAAAAATAATTTACATAACAACAAATAGTAAAAGTAGATAATCATATTATTTAACTGGTAATAGTTGAAGTAAGATGGGTAAGTAAGTATTTTGGAAGTAATCAAAAAACAAGTAGGTAGTAATTAGTAGACTTTAGCAACAAAAAATTGAAAAATAAAAACTTTTTAACAAAAAATGAAACCGACATAGGGAACTGAAAAGTAAAAAATAAAATAAACATTCTTAGTCTCAGTAACCAAGCTCCTAAACTAATGTGAGTAACTTATTTTGAGTCGGCGCCAAAGGAACATAATTGAATTACTTCAAAAAAATTATCAGAATGTCACCGCGCAACTCGATGCCATCATTTCACGCCATACCTAATTCATTTGCTTGTTTGTTTGGCGCCGACTTAAAATTAGTTACTTACATTAGTTTAGGAGCTTAGTTACTGAGACTAAGAATGTTTATTTTATTTTTGACTTTTCAGTTCCGTATTTCGTCGGTTTAATTTTTTGTTAAAAAGTTTTTATTATTGAGAATATTGCACTTCTAAAGGAACTAATCAATTTCGACACAGTGTGGATAAAAAAGTTCAGAGAAAGGTAGATATATCGGTGATAAATTAGATGGTGTGAAATTCCAACTGTACTTTAGTAGGTATATATTATCTGAAACAGGAAACATTTGCATCAACATATTTATTTGGATGTAACAAATTATTATTTGCTAATTACGGAAAACAACTATTATCACGTGGATGGATGCATGGCTCCGGATAAATTTCTGACACACTTTATTGAAAAAGGATTTAGAGAAAAGATGGAAAGATGAGAGCAATTTATTAAATCTGGAATTGAAGAATATAACAAAAAATGTATAGAGATGAGAACACAAGTAAAATTATTGATCAAGAAAGCAGAAACAAAGGAAATATTTCGGATATAAATGGAAAACCTAGGAAAGGAAATCAAACCATATTGAAACATTTAAAAGGGAAACTGATAATACAATACTAACAATCAAGGGTAAAATTAGATATTTTCATAGCAGGAGACTGTTTTACAGTCCGTTGACAAAAACAATGCATTGCTAGTTCTGGGGAAGACTATAAAAGCAAGCGTGGAGCTTCTTTGAATCGATTCAGATTCCGTTTACATTCCGAGAGAGTCAATATTCAGTAATTCAACTTGAACTACTACTAGAGAAACAAGTGCAAGATGTAGATCATTCAACCAAAGTAATAATCATCGATTACCTATTCGATGTCAATCCATAGATTGACATCATTAATTTGTACGTGAAGAAACCACAAAGTTGAGGTTTCCTAAGGTGTCTTTTTTAAAGTTATGCAAGTGGTTTGACAATTGACTTGAAGGTGGGGGATTTTTAATTCTACAACTGTATAGGTCATAACATTTGGTGTTGAAGGTGTAGTGTGTTTATTTGATAACACTCTGTATATAGCCGGATATAACATACCATTCTCAGGTGTGAGGTTTCTTTTAAACAACACCCTGTATTGGGTTATAACAGAAGGACAACTTAGTTGAGATAAATATGGCTGGCAGGTTGAGGCTACAAAAGTAGAAGGGGATGCTCGAAGAAGACACTGAACACGGAGAGACACTTCATGATGAATAAGATTTGCAAAATGAAACAACTGATGGTAGCAGAGGATGAGGATAGGTAAGTGAAGTCTCTTCTGGTACGAATGAGTTTGAGAGATGCTCTTTCAAACTGTTCATTTCACCTATCGATTCTGTGGTCCGAAATGTAATTATCTGTTATACAACAAATCATAGAATAATGGGAAATGATACAAATTTGATCTGTCAAGTTACCAGCTCATACAGGTTTCGTATTTATCATTTTGATTTACGGCATGCGAAAATACCTGCTGTTTTGAGAACATCATTGAACCTCCTAGGTCAGTTTCCATTTTTGGCTCTCCACCACTGACCTCACCCACTCCAAAGGTCGGAGAGAGAGCATGAGCGTTCCTCGTCCTCTTTGAAAGCAAATAAAGTGAAAATTTGTGTAAGCGGTGAGAGTGTCTCGAGGTGGCAGAGCACCCGCTAATCAGCGGTATCAAAGAAATTGAGTTCCTCGTTCGTGTTTTTGCCGGACGGCCGTGTTGGCTCTTGATTTACGGCCGTTTTGGCCGTTCCATCGGACGGATGGAATGTTATTGTTTCAGCGGGAGCACTTTGTATGGTAAAATCGGGTATGTCCACGATAACTTTCGAGATATAGGGTGATATTTGAGTTAAATTTACAGCTGAGTAATTTTAATGTTTTAATGGTAGAAAAAGGTTTCATTTAATAAACAAGCACAAATGAGTTGATACTTTTGGAAAACAAAATCAAATCACAAAGATATTTTCAAAATATAAAAAAATTATAATAATAAAAACTGCATTCGCAATAAATACAAATGAATGCTTCCAAATGATGGAGTGAAAGAAGTAAATGAAACTCATAGTACGTACAATTCAAAATAAAATATATATATATATATATACATATATATATATATATATATATAATTATAGAGGTGACACCTCGAATCTATGTGGTGTGAAGCTTAGACCTGATGACGTGGAATTTTAATGACACGAAATTTCGTGCACATTAATAGGTCACCAACAGATAGTATAGGCCAATCCACGACACCAATAGTCGTATTCCTCGTGCGTTCAGAGTAACGCAAAACAAATAACGAGAGAAACAGAAATTCGTTACGAAATTCTTGGATTTGTAACAAATTTCTCTTTCTCTCGTTATTTGTTTTGCGTTACTCTGAACGCACGAGGAGTACGACTATTGGTGTCGTGGATTGGCCTATGCTGCACGAAATTTCGTGTCATTGAAATTCCACGTCATCAGGTCTAAGCTTCACCACACAGATTATAGGTGTCACCTCTATAATTTTGTGCATTTCACATTTGCGTACTTGCCGGTAGGTATTAGCACTATGAGATATTTGAAACGAATTTGGGAAATATCACTAGCCGTCCTGATGATTAGATTTGTAACAAATTTATCTTTCTCTCTCTCTCTCTCTCTCTCTATATATATATATTTATATATATATATATATATATATATATATATATATATAAGTTATGGAGCTTGCACACACCCCTGGGCCACCCTGTATATATTTATTTTTTATTATATAATTTTTTGTGCTATTTCCAAGATACAAAGGTATTCCTTTGAAAACGCCCTAATATTATCTCGTATCAAAACCAAAATTATTGTTTTACCTCCAGATCCAATATTATGACATTTCCCAAATTGAACTGGAAATGAATTCAGAAGAAATGATACAACTAAGATGTATAAAAACCCTGGTGCTTGCACTTATACCTGTAGAAGTTTGGGATCGACTTGGCGACACTTGGCCTACTTGATAATAGAGATTTCTAGCGTGTCAGATGGCGCCAATTTCGTTTTAGTTTCAATTCAGTAACAGGGTATATTTATTTCCTCAGATTTCTTCTTGAGGCGAACTGTTCGCGGGTTCTAATTCTAGCTTTGCTATTGGTTGAAAAGAGACATATGTCAAACTTCACCAATACCAAAGCTAGAATTAGAAGCGTCCGAACATTGCTCAAAGAAAGCACTGTCGTGTTGTTTTTCGTATTTGTACCATTTGAATTTGAGTTAATTTTAATTGGAAAAAATTGTCAAAAATTTAAATTTAAAATTCAATGCATACAATATGATGAACTATGGAAATATCATTATTAGTCAATTCGTAAGATTTGTACTTGCTTTTGGTATAATACAGGTAAAATTTAAAAAAATTGGGAAATTTACAAAAAGTATCTTTACACACTACCCTACCTGAAAGTAAATACTTCCTCACGCACTAATGAACTGATGAACGAGTGATTTTTTAAAGAACAAACTCAGGAATAAGCTGAGCAAGATTTCAAATCGAAGATATGGAAAACGCATAGATACCGACAAAACACTGAAAATAATTTCATATAAGATTCTGCAGATGTCAGAAATTGAGTTCTGACATTAAGCGAGAATATAGACAAACATTTTTGGACGGCGCCATCTACCACAGAGAGAGAAGCTCTGCTGAAGTAACAGGTGGTGTCCCCTCGAAAATCTAAACAATATCGAATCAGTTCATTCACCAGGGTTTTTAGACATCTTAGATACAACTACCTATTTTCCTGTCAATGGATAAAAAAAAACGTGAAGTGTTCAACAAATTTTTCACAAATCGTTCTCTCGCTCTATTTAACTTCTTGGATGTAACTTCCATACGGCGTTATTATCCAGCTCTCCCCCTATTACGTAACTTCAGGGCTTCGTCCTGGGGGTGACACGAGTCTTGCTCTTGGCAATATACCACCCCATCGTCCCTGCTTCCGACAAGTCCGTTGTCATCCGGCCTGGTTACCGGCGTAGAGAAGTACGGGACCATTTATTACATAAAACTTTTCTTAGACTTCACAACTGTATTGGTATTTCTGCGATGCACGTATTAAAAAACGGCAGGCATTCACATTTCACATTTGCTTGACTCCTAACCTAAGAACGCCACCAGTCCTTGACCGCGGTTCGGAGTCGAATTATCACAAATCGTTCGTGAAAATCACGAATTCCCCACCAGAAATGTATCATAGGCACTCTTTCGCGTTCATTGTAATATATTTATTGTGAGTTGATTAGGTACATATTATTTGTTTCAACAATTCATAATACATATTTTTATAAAATGAGAGGAACAAAACAATGGATTTTTTGTTCTAGGTGGTTATTTCATTTTCAATTATAGTTTCTTTTCTGAATAATATCTTCGTAGGATTTTGAAAAATAAAGGTTTTTTGGACTTGAACTATTTTTTTCGCCTACCTCCTATATAAGAAGATACAATCAAAGTAAGACGTTTTGGCGCATTTGAGTTTGGAAAAAATGCACACCTATGCGAATATTGAGATTTTCAGAGAAATTTCCCATGAAAATGAATCCCATGTGCATCCTTAAATTTCATTCTCTATACGTCAGCATAGGCGAGATCACAAATTTGCTTCACATGTGCCTGAAGTTGAAATATAGTGATAAAATATTATACGGTGCTTCTCAAAAGTCCCCTACCCCCTCTTATTTTTGGAACGATTATACATAAACAAGTGAAATTTGGACACTGAATATTGAAGGTTGATGAAAGATGACGAAATTGTCGAAGATGACGTCACAAGGCCATTGTGACCAATAATTTTAAATGGAACCCTACGGCAAGCGACACCTCTTTTGAAAGGTATCGAAAAAACCTATTCAATTATACTAATTTTGTTTGTGTTTATGGCAGTTTTGATGGCTCATTAGTAAACATTAAAATTTAAATTCCATTCAGTATGATATTAATTACAGATTTGAGAATCAGTATCTACTTAAAGAAATTGCTCGAAGTGGCCTCCATTTACTTCCTGACAGTGAAATATCCTATTTTTGAACTCTTCTCGTACTTTTGCAAATGTGTCTGCGGAAACAGCCTCACATTCTGCAACAATACGTTGTTTTAAAACGTCAATATTGTCAAGTTCAGTGGCGTAAACCTTCGATTTAAGGTAAACCCACAGAAAAAAATCCAAAGGTGTGAGGTCCGGTGATCGAGCTGGCCATTCCGTTGAACCTCGTCGTCCAATCCATCTATCACGATACTCCTCATCCAAATACCGTCTTACTTGATTTATTGAAAATATGAACAGGATGTTCATAAAATCAGATGTGGAATCATCTGCGACTGAAAGATAAACTTTAGTCACTATCTTCCATTGAGAATGTTTCCCTTTTCAACACCGTCTTACTGCACTGTAATATTGTGGAGGAGCACCATCCTGTTGGAATGTTATTTCCAAATTGCCGAATTCATCTGGATTATCTTCCAAAATTTCAAGGATTAACGGTTCTATTGCGTTTTGCAACAGTTCCAGATAAACCTCACCAGTTGAATTAGTATTTGAAAAAAGAGGCCCAACGATGTGGTTTCCCAGGATACCTGCCCAAATATTCACCTTCTGGGGAAATTGGGTATGTGTTTCACGAAACAGGTGAGGATTTGCGTCACTCCAATATCTCTCATTCTGTGTATTTACATTTCCATTCAGATAGAAAGTACTTTCGTCACTAAAACAAATTGTTTTGACATAGTCTGTTGGTTAATTTTAGTTTCCATATTTTCTCAAAATTCTAGTCTTCGGTCTGGGTCGTCGTCTGAGAGTTGATGAACCATTTTGAACTTGTATGGATGAAATTTTTTTTTTCAACACCCTGTGTACTGTACTTCGACTGACTCCACAGGTAGATGCAACGTGAGAAGGATTAACTATTACTTCTGCCAGTACATCAATTTTTTTCTCATCAGAAATTTGTGGTCTGCCAGATCGTTTCGCATCATCAATACTACCCGTTGTTTCAAACTTACGAAGAAGCTCCCTCAAATAAGTCCTCGAAACGGGGCGATCGAGACACCTCTTATTAAAAATGCGTTCTGCTGCATGAATATTTTGTCCAGTTTCACCAAGAATTAGGATCGTTGCTACTTTATCATCTGAAGCACGTACTATTTCGCTTCTTGAAGCACTTAAACGTTCGGCTCACAACAGTTTAACAAATTATTAAAATGTACAAAAATATTGAAAGTAACAAAAGCTGCTAAAACAGTTAAAAGTTCGATCAACAATACACAAATTATCAAATGTACAAAAACTTGGACAATTACGAAAACGTCGAATTAGGGAGACTAACAAAAACGTCAGGTTATTTGACAACTATCCAGAGGCGCAGCTTGAATTAGGAATTTTAGTATTAACTGATTTAATTCATCACAGCTTTGCGTTTTTCAAAAGCGAGTTGCCAAAACTGCCATAAACACAAACAAAATTAGTATCATTGAATAGGTTTTTTCGATACCTTTTGAAAGAGGTGTCGCTTGCCGTAGGGTTCCATTTAAAATTATTGGTCACAATGGCCTTGTGACGTCATCTTTGACGATTTCGTCATCTATCATCACTAGTAGGGAAGTTTACAATCTTTAATATTCAGTTTGCAAATTTCACTTGTTTATGTACAATCTTTCCAAAAATAAAAGGGGGGGAGGGGACTTTTGAGAAGCACTGTATATGCATAGTTTTTCCTAGAATATATTGTGTAATATTCGAATAAACGCTTCTCCAGAACCCTCAAATTCAGTGAGACATTCAAACACAGCGTTATTGCCGCTTCTTTTAACGTCATAAGTCCATTGATTTGGCATTTTCCCCAGTTGCCAGTGTAACTATTTTCCGGAACTGAGGAAATGTTATTCATTCATTGAATAAAACAGAACTTGTGTCAGCATGTGTTATATCGAAATGGGGACTTCGTATTCGATAAATATTCTTGATTTGGTTATTCTTGAATAAATGTTTGTAAACCAAGTGCTATGCCATTATTTTTTCGGCCTGCTCACATTGTGAAGAAATATTAAGAGTAACTTCGAAAAAAGTTCGTGGGTTAGAGGACACGTACAAGACAACAACGCAATTTTAAGCCGACGTTTCATCCATATATTTAGACTTCTCCAGGGCTACAAAGACAACAAAGATAAGAAAGAAAAAACGGCACTTGCCCATCATCACTTTTCTGAAGGTCATAATTTTGATTTTGAGAATCCGAAAATTCTAGATACCGAACCTTATTACACAAAACGTTGCATTAGTTAAATGATTTATATCACCCTCAATAACACAGTGAATATGGGACGGATGTGCAAGGACTCCGCCCTTTCTATAACAATATTCTGAACCTTTATAATAATAGAGAACAAATGAATTCTAATTAAATAAAAACATTGCAAACAAAAAAGAACACAACAACATAAACCAAGCAGTCGGTCGACGAACAGATCAGTTCAGTTATCTCCTAGAAGTCTGAAAGGCAACGGTTGAAAATTTATATTGTTTGAAGAAAGTCATTGTCCTTATTGTTGTTCGTTGAAAACATGTGAAATGTGTAAATACAACTTAGTAGGCATTTCTTTGTAGCCCTGAGGAAGTCTGAATATATGGACGAAATGTCGGCTTGAAATTGCGTTGTTGTCTTATACCAGTCCTCTAACCCACGAACTCAGTTCGAGATTCTAATCCAAGGACAAGAAACCTCATCAACATTATGAATAACGCTTGGCAACCCTGTAATTCCTGGCACTCTAGGCGATCGGCGAGTTGCCAGTGTCACTATTTTGAGGAACTTTTTAGGAAATGTTATTCGTGTTAGCATGTGTTATATTGAAATTGAGATTTCTCATTTGATAGCTATTCTTTTTCTAGTTATTCTTGAATAATATGTATGTATACCGAGTGCTATGTCATTATTTTCTTGGCCTGCTCACATTGTAAAGAAATATTATGAATAACGCTTGGCAAGTCTGTAATTATCTCGGCGATCGGCGATAGATCTGAACTTGTTACGTCACATCCTGGCGCGGTTTCCGCAGTGTTCAAACAAAATTATTTCTTTGTTTTTTTTTTGGAAAAACTATGAAAAAAAAATAATTGTTTTTCTCATCGTTCTGGACATTGTGGTATAATTTCCAGAAATCAGTGATCTCGCCTATTGTATTCTGCTGAACCCAATAATGCCTATAATCCTAACCCTAACGTTGACGAGGTGTTATTTTTTCCGATTTATATCGAAGAAAGAAGCGGGTAAAACACAATTTTTTTTCAGTTATTCGTCAAATATTTTGTTCACACTTTTTGTTTACTTGTTACATACATATGATGCCCCACACGTCAGATAAAAAATGATTACTCAATCGAGCATCGGCGATGGACATGGTGGCATGACCCTGTATTTCCGTGAGAACAAAATCCGATCTCTCCCGCGTACCACGCCTTTTTAATGTACCGTATACGGTGGAGAGCAGATAACACACGGGCGACAATATCGTGTTTTAGCGGCCTGTTAATTTACTCAGTTGCCGATCTCATTACTATCAATTATGACATCAAAAGTGGCCGTATATTATCGTCGGACAACGCGACAAAGCAACCGTTCCTGAATTTGCATTGCACGTTCGCAGTTGAATCCCAACATAGTTCTGTTGAAAAAAACAAGTTAGAGGGATAAGTTCAGCCTCGTCTGAAAACTGTTGAGTTATCAGGAAGTCAGACTACTAGTTTTTTTTCTTAGATTTTCTCAGTACCCATTATTAACAGATTTTAATATGAAATGAAAAATAAGTAATTATTTGCAAAATGCGCACCTCGTCAGAAAAGTGATTTTACTTGACTCGTATGGTGCTCATCATACTTGTCAAGTGAAATTACACTTATCCAACTCGATACGTAATATACTATTTTCTATGACTATTGAAAAAAGTATATTTATATGACCATTTCTCGATAAGTAATGAACTCTTGTTTCATCCCCAAATAGGTAATGATCCATTACTCAACAGGTTCGAACCAATCACAGTTGAACCAGATTCGTTACTCAACACCTTCATTACTGTGCAGTTGTGTTTGAATTGTTTCCATTCGCAAGTATACCTTGAGAATTTAACAACTTCAAACTTGCTCTCAAACGTCATAATCATTGAATTGACAGTTCGTTTTGTAAAATATTATAGTTTCTAACGAAAAACAAGAAGGATTCGGAAAGTGACAACAAGTGTACCCCACCAGAAATTTGTAGTGCGGTGAAAAATCTTTCTATCAATATTCAATTGAGAATATTTCTCTTTTCATCTTCAAATCTATTACCAAATAAAACCAGAAAAAACATGAGACGATATATGCAATTTTCATGGATTGGCGAAATAAAAATGATGTGAATTCGTTTTCGGAAAATGTACTTCCAGCATATTCTTTCCAATTAGCTGAAAATATAAATCGTCCTCGCTTTGGACACAATATTCAATGTTAAGAAGTACCATTCTAATCAACCACGACGTCAACATAGATGGTTATATACCGAGAAAGGCTCAAACATTCACCCGAGATTAAATAAATTCATTCATAAACAAAGCACCTGACGAAATATGTCTTGCGACAAAGGTAAGAAATTGATATTTTTTCGAAAGTTCACTAACAAAATGAGAGAACTTAGTTAGGAACTTGAATAGCTTCATATCACTTTAATTTGCAAGCACCTCGGTAGCACATAGCTTAAGCTCTGGACTTTCAATCCAGTGATCCTGAGTTCGAATCACGCCGGTGAGGTTTTTTTTTCTTCTACAACCACTGATTTAACAATTATCAAACTGTTTGAAATTGAATAAAATAACGAAAATTGGAAATATTTTTTATGTATCTTTTTTTTAGGTTGCACTGATCATGGGAATCATGGGAGCCTGTCGTGCGAATGAAATGCACTCTATGAAAATAGGGGACTTGGAAGATCTTGGATCGGCTATATTAGTCACCATACCAAACACCAAAACGAAAATTGTTCGGAAGTTCACCATAACTGAGCCTTTTCGCCATATTTGTACAAATATATCACGCTTCGACCGACTAATATATTAACGGATTCATTTTTTTTAATTATCAGAAAGGTAAATGCACCAATCAAAGAATTGGAATAAATAAATTCGGAGCCATGGGAAAACAAATCGTAACATTTTTTAAACTTCCAAATCCAGAACTATATATTGGGCATACCTTTCGTAGATCATCTGCCACCCTGCTAGTGGATGCGGGTGGAGACATCACTTCTTTGAAGAGGCATGGAGGGTGGAAGTCAACATCTGTGGCGGAAGGATACATAGATGATTCGATGAAAATAAAATGAATACTGCAGAAAAATTCTTGGGTTCAATGAAACCGTCTATCAGTACCAGCAACATCTCACAACATTTATCGCACAGAACACTTCGGAAATGAAAAATGGAAATGTAATTTGGATATAGAATCCTCGATACCTTCAGTTATGATTTCCAACTGCTTCAATTTTACTATTAATTTCATTAAAAAAAATGATTTGGTTTATGTTATGAAATTTTTCGAAATATAATTATAGAATTTTTCATTCAATAAAGACTTCCTATTATGCAATTAAATGAATTACACTCTTTCAGGATTTCCTTCACAAATGAATCTTATTTTCAAATAGTCCTGACATAAGTCACAGAAAAAGTATAGTATTCTGCTCGCGAGAAATAGCCATTACTCGCTCGAATGATATAATAATAATAATAATAAATAATAAATCTTTATTTACCAAAAACACTTAAAGTAGGTTTCGTCAAATACAGTTAATACAAACTGACACGTTCATGTATAAATGAGTATGTTTGCTTTTTCATATAATATTGCATATATACTTGTTAAGATAGAGAGTAGATTAAAGCTATGGATATACACTTGGATCGAATAAGTGGTGTGGAGTATCTTGATTAACTGCCAATCATTTGTTATTTGTTATCTAATCCTAGGTTGGAAATGACAGTACCCTTAGTAGCTAATTTATTGCATGAATTCTGCAAGATTATAAAAACATTTTTCTACTAAGTATTCTTTTAATGCTTTTCTGAATGCTTGATATGATTTTAAACTCTTTATATTTTCCGGGAGTTTATTGAAAACTTCGGGACCTGCATAGTTTGGTGATTTTTTAAATTTACTGAGGTTGCATTTAGTGAGATGTAGCTTTTCAGCATTTCTAGTTTTATAATTATGCACGTTGCTGTTATTAAGGAAGTTATTTTCATTTGTGTACATATAACATGATATTTTGAATAGGTAGATGCTTGTTAGGGAAAGTATTTTGTTTTTTTTCAGGATTGTTCTGCATGAATCTCTGTAGCCCATGTTGAAAATTATTCTTATTATTCTTTTTTGCATAGTGAAGACTCTAGAAACATCCGTTGATTGGCCTCAAACGACTATGTTGTAACTCATTACCGAGTATGCTAAGGAGTAGTAAGCTGTTATTAGATTTTTCATATCTATTTCCTTCTTCAGGTTCAAGATCGCGAAGGTTGCTCTTGCAAGTTTGGAACATATATTGTCTATTTCCAGTGTGAAGTGTAGTTTGCTGTCTATGACAGTTCCTAGACATTGTGTGCTGCCTTTGAATTCTATACTGTTTATTGTGGGGGTTATGTCGCTGTTCATATTGGAAAAATAAACACATACCGATTTTGATTTATTTACCATGAGTGAATTTTGTTGACACCAGGATTCAAACTGTTTTGTGATTTTTATCCATTTTTAGATCCAATTCTCTTATGGTGGATGCCTCGATTATCATAGAAGTGTCATCAGCGTACATAAAAATCTGCCCTTCTGTAATATAATCTGGAAGGTCGTTCACAAAAATTGAGAAAAGTAGTGGCCCCAATACAGAGCCTTGAGGCACACCAATATCGACACATTTTTCGGTTGACAATACCTCTTTTATAGACACACTAATTTTTCTGTTGGATATATATGATTCTATCCACTTCAGTAGTTTCCCCCTGATCCCTAGTGTTGATAGTTTGTTAAGAAGATACTGATGATTTACGCAGTCAAAGGCTGCAGTTAGGTCAAAGAAAACACCAGCTACTTTCCTTCCTGTATCTAGATGTTTATAGATAGTCTGAGTAAATTCTATGGTGGCTAGTTCAGTTGATTTTGCTGTTCGATATCCAAATTGTGAAGGGGATAGAATATTGTATTTTTCGAGAAAATTGTATAACCTATATGCAATACCTTTTTCAGTTAGTTTGGAAAGATGACTGAGTAGTACTATGGGTCTATAGTTTTCGGCTGTTTGTGGATTATTTTTTTTATATACTGGGATCACTTTACCAAGCTTTAGATCATCCGGAAACTGTGCTAACTCTATAGATTTGTTCAAAAGAAAGGCTATGGATTCTGATAGTGCCTTTTTGCAAAACTTCAATAGTTTGATAGAGATTTCGTCCATGCCCATTGAGTGTTTGTTTTTCAAATTGTTTATTATTTGGATTACCTCTGTGATTGTAAAAGGTTCCAGAAAAATTGTATGTTTAATGTTTTGTTTTGGTATTGTGCATGCCAGGGATTTGTTATTTTTTGGAAATACTTATTATATTATTGTTATGCATCAGATTGTATTTTTTTTTTCCGAAGTATGTATCTAGTTTTTCATGCACAGATGTTGTGAAATGCAGTATCTATTCTGTTAATGTTATCTACCTTTTTCAAATCATTTATTCTTTTATTAATGTTCTTCTTGTGTTTTTTATAGGAATCTGTCAAAACTGGATCTTCTGAATTATTTGATATGCAATAAAGAAACTTGAGATCATCAATTTCTTTTTGAATCTCTTTACTCGTATTTTTATTTTTGTTTTTTGAAGTGGTTTTATGTTTTGGGCAGCTTACATCTAGAGCCCATTCGAAATGTTCCATAAATAGTCTATAGTAATCATTTATATTGTCACTTGAGCACAGATATAGTGAATTGTCTTTATTAAAGTAATGTTGAAAACTCAACATGTTTTGTTCTGAGAAAGTTCTGATGACTTTTTCATTCTTTACTTCATCTATTTTGCTTGTATAGGGACAAACTTCATTCTCACGAGTATCGGCCACATTTCTCGCTCGTTGAATAATATACTATTTGTCATAGATATAACAATACAGTAATACAAATGCAAATAAATACAAAAAATTCAATAAACATTTGTACAGAAGTATAGTTTATACTTATGTGTTAAAAAAAATCAAAATATTACCAAATTATATTTTAAATATATACAGTTTTTTTGTTGGAATAATTTTTATCACTTTAGCCTTCTATCATTTTATGTATTTTTGTTGGATGTTGAAGCGTTTTAAAGAAGTTTCATCAATTGTTCTTTGTGGTAGTTTCCTGAATAATTTAGAAGTCAAATAGGAGTAACTTTTTTGACCTATTGTTTTAGAAACTATTAGTATACAATATTGATTATTCGATCTTCGCGTATGCATGGTTCTGAGTAGTAAGATTGTTTTTATTTTTATAATCCTGACATTCTATCTGTATTTGTGTTTCGTTATAGGGTAGAGAGCTTGTATATCTTGCAGGTTTGTTGAGCATCTTCCAGAGGAATCGTTTTTGGGAGATTTCGGGGGCATGTAGGTAATTCCTTGATACTTCCCCCCAACCAATTATGCCATAATTTAGGTGTGACTCAACCAAACTGTGATCCAGTATTGTTTTATATTTGAAGCTCAAAAATGGTCCAACTTGTTTGAATCTAAATAGGATGCTGCGAAGTTTTTTCGTTAAATATTCCATATGGATGGTTCCATCGTAAGTGATTATCAATATAAATGTTCGAGTATTTTATTGTAGGTTTAATTGAAAAATCTCGTTGGATAGAAATAGAAATAGAATAGAAATATTTATTAATCCTTTGTGACATTACAAACATGTATAGGACAAGTCAGTCACCCGCTGTAAAAGGTGTATTTTGAGGTTATCTTAAAATTATGAACACGAATAATATATAACAATACAGTTGGTATGAATAAAATAAAATAAAATAATATTCAGACTGTATTCTGGCAAAGATCTTTCTTGACTACTAAAGGGTGAGTATACGGTTTTGTCGGAGTTTATTCAAAGTAATCCACTCTCGAAGCAGTCTTCGAGTTTTCCAAGATAATTTTCAACGTTCAATTTGAGATTGTACGAGTCATCATTTTTGTAAATCGCGAAGCTGATTATTTTACCGGGTGTTTCCTGTTGATATAGGTTTTTAGATCAATTAGCGGCACCGATAATGTTCCTTGAGGTACACCACATTGAATGTTAATCTCTCCACTCACATTATTTTTTCAATTTCACTTTTTGTGTTCTAACACCCTTATCTTCTAGTGTATCTAAAAGTATGGAGTGATCGACAGTATCGAAGGCCTTTTTCAGATCTATAAAAGCATCGATAGAAGGGGTGATTGAATCTGAGTATTTGTAGATGGTTTTTGCTAGGGAATGGATTGCATCATTGGTAAAAATAAATCTCTTGAACCATACTGGGATGTCGATAGCAAATTATGCTTTGTTGGGTATGCGATATTTTTTCAATTTCACTTTTTGTGTTCTAACACCCTTATCTTCTAGTGTATCTAAAAGTATGGAGTGATCGACAGTATCGAAGGCCTTTTTCAGATCTATAAAAGCATCGATAGAAGGAGTGATTGAATCTGAGTATTTGTAGATGGTTTTTGCTAGGGAATGGATTGCATCATTGGTAAAAATAAATCTCTTGAACCATACTGGGATGTCGATAGCAGATTATGCTTTGTTGGGTATGCGATCTGTTTTTCTATATGGGTGTTATGTAAGTACGTGGCCAAACTTGAAGGGGTGATTCTTTGAGTAATTCTAAGACGGAAAGTTCATATAAACATAGGTCCGGTAATGCTTCGTTTTCAAGATATAGGGTGTCAACGTTTCTAAAAGAAATAGTTTTTCCCTAAATATCTTAATAATCCTTTAGCCGATTTTGTTAAAATTTGGCAGTATTATTTGGAGTAGCAGGGGGCTAATTAGGCATCTTACTAGATTAAAAATAGCATGTCCAGTGGTGTCTCGGAGGCACCTTAAAACCAATATTTTTGACAAACAAATGTGCGTCACTGATTTTTTTGCAATTTTGTATTGTTTTCGCATTAAGCTACTGAAACTTCAACTTTTTTATTTCTAGCATTTTTTCGAATCTTGCTTTGTTTTGGAGAAACAAAATCACTTTATTGTTATGTGGTAACGCCGGAAATAAAAAAAAACATAAAACAAGAAGAACCCTTCATTAAAACCACACTTGAAAAAATGGTACGCAATTTTTTTCAGTAAGAAAACGTTTAACAATGAGTAACACAAAACTTACTATAGTTGCTCAAAATTTCCTCCTTCAACTTCAATGCAAGCATTACCTCGTCTTAACATAGATTGCCGAACATGTTGAAATATTTCCGGCGTATGTCTCACCTGATCACATGAATCCCATATCCGTTGGATTAATTCTTCTTCAGTGTTGACTGGAGTTTTATTAACAAGGGACTTTAAATGTCCCCAATGGAAGAAATCTGAGGGATTTATATCTGGTGACTTGGGTGGCCATGACTGTGGACCTGCGCGACCGATCCAGTTTTCTCCATAAGTTGAATCCAGAAATTGACGTGCTACTATGCTCAAGTGCGGTGGGGCCCCATCCCTTGAAATCTTCCATACAGCTAAGTGGGAAAAGTTTAATTGTTGTGCAATTTTGCGTGTACTTGTATCGAGGCAACGTAAAACTGCTTCCTCCAGTTCCACTGTCTTACCGTTGCAGGCCTCCCAATAAGCAGCCCTTCGTGTATTCTTACAAATGTTTGCTATTTTGTACAATACGATGAGAACAGCTTTCTTGATAAATGCGTCTAGCCGCTCTGGAATTGCCTTGGGCCATACCATAGACAAAATGCATATCGGCCATTTCTGAGTTTGTAAACCGAACCATTTTCTAATATCAGTAACGAATTTTATAACCTAAAACTCTTCAAAACACTTGAAATAATTACTATCAAATAATTACGTATGCACTGTTTCAAGTTATGTCAAAGTCAAATTTGTTTGAACAATTGTTTTTTCTTCCATGGCACTCTAACTTTACTTTCAAAACACTGCAGTGAGAATTAAAATTCTTCGTATCTAAAAATTCGAAAGATGACTTTTGTGTTATTTTAATTGTTTGATCACCAATGAAAATCTTGTTATTGCATAATTATGGACAACAATTAAAATATTTTTTAATAATTAATAAGTTTTTTTTGCCTCATTACTTTTGATAACAATTTCTAAGACTTGAATAAACTATTGATATGGAAAAAAAATAACAAGTACACCCCAGTTTTGGATGGTTTGGTAGTTCAATTTTTTTATTGTTGTCCCAGGGACATGCCATAAAGTGATTTTTATGTTTTTTCTCAAAAACAAAGCTGAATACGAAAAAAGTGCTGGATATAAAAATGTTGTTTTTCAGTTGCCCAATTCGAAAAAAAATACAAAAATTGCAAAAAATCAGTGGCGCACATTTATTTGGTCAAAAATATTGGTTAAGGTGCCACTAGACATGATGATTCTAATCTATTCAGGGTTAAATTAGGCCCTCACTACCACAAATAACACTGCCTAATTTTAACAAAATCGGCTGAAGGATTATCAAGATATTCAGGAAAAATCGATTTCTTTCAAAAATGTGGACACCATGTATCTTGAAAAGAAAGCATTACCGGACCTTTGGTTATATAAACTTTTCGTCTTAGAATCACTCGAAGAATTACCCCTTCGAGTTTGGCCACGTACTTACATAACACCCTGTATAATAAATATTGATAAATAATATCTCACGAATTTATGTTCTATTGACCAATTGGTGTAATATTCCAATTCGCTCGACCAAACCTTTGAGACTTGTCCAATAAAGAAGAGACAATACACAAGCACCGTTCACTTAGCCTAATTGAATCGTTCCCGAGGAGGCATTCAAACTGTTCATGGGGCCCCAGAGAAAATAATTAGACAAGTTTTTTTCGGTTCGAACTTTAATTTATCTGAATGCATCTCTGAAAATGTCCCAACGTAAACAAAACACTGACATCAAAGCCGCTCCGGAGATAGAAATAAAACAAGCGAGCGCCTTAAAGTTTTCCTTTATTCGACACGTCGTCTTTTTGTATGCTTGAATAATTTGTTATGGAAGCTTCGCGTAGAGGGAGAGTTATCCAAGAAGCATAACCAGGAATTTGGTAATGGTTCTCAGATAATTGCATGAGCATAAGATCCGTAGATTTTGCGTTGAACTGCTACCGCTTCCTTGGAAGGTCCGATATCACGACGTTTCGGAAAACCCCATTCGCCATCTTCAGGTGATGTCAAGTTGAGTCGACTGCTCTCTACGCGTCGTACTTCTGAATTTATAGTGTTGGCAGTCACATCACAGAATAGCAAGCAATCAGAATGATGTTCAAAATCTCCCGCCATTATTTCGGCCCTAAGCTGAGGGCCGCCAGCACCTATTATGTTCAAAAAATTTACTTGCGTTTTCTGTTTTTTATATGAATAAGGAAATATTGCAAGACGTACTACTCAAAGTACATGCTGAATTCACTTATTATAATAAATAAAAAAAATTCAAAAAATAAGACAAGCTTCAATACAAATGCATTCAGAAGGAAAAAATTATGTCTTCAATAGTTTGACCTGGATTATTCTGTGAGTACTAGATTCAAAATCTTGCCGCGCAAAAATACCTATTATATATTCGCGGCAAAATTTGAATCTGCTGCTCGTAGAATAACCTGGGTCGAACAATTGAAGAAACTATTTTTTCCTTTTTAGTGCATTTGTATAGAAGCTTGTCCTAACTCAATTCTTTTTAGTCATTCATAAAATCCGTCATCTTATTGAATTCTGACAAAAATTGATAATATCCGACCCCAAAAAACCCACATACCAATTTTGAATGGAATCGTGCCAAAATAACAAAACACGTCGCCATCTTGGAGCCGCCATCTTGAATTCATAAATTCTGTACTTTCGCTATATGCTGTAACTAAACGAAATTCTCACTGGTGTCCCCAGGAGAAATCTTGGAATCCTCACATTTCATTTGCCAGGTTCCAACTTATTGCGAGTTCCTAAAGATGTCCCAAACTTAACCAGAACAAGAAATTCTCAATGCGAGTTCCTGAAGTTATCCTGACCGTAAACTGAAAAAGAAATTATTATTGCCAGTTCCTAAAGTTATCTCGAATGTAACAAGAACAAGGAATTCTCACTGTGAGTACATTAGAGATCGTCCATCATTCCTATGCGTTCGCTGTTTGAGTAACATAATTTCGAGTGTGTTGATGGCGTTGACTGCTGTTGCTCAAAGCACAAGGTGATTGTCTATCGCTTGTATAGTATGTATTTGACTATTTGTGTTTAAGTGTTTAATGAAGAGTGAGGATAGATAAGTGCTGTTTTTTACCATGTTATCATTTTACGAAGGATATTTTTGTTGTGTAGACCAAATGAATGATGATGTAATAGATGAGAGGTGTTAACTTGTTGCCGCCATTTTAGATTCATCCTTATACCCGACAAAGGAATTTATTCATTTTATCATATATCATTTTTATCAATTACTTTCTACGTGGTTTGATTGGCGTATTAGAATATATTTTCACCTCGAAAGGAAAGTACCTTCCATATCTATTATTTAGAAGTAGTAAATATGTCTGCTCGATATAAGCCTGATGATAGACCTTAGCAATCGGTGAAAGAGGCGCCGAATAAGCATTCAAAGCAAATCAGGCAATAATGAATATAATGATTTTAATATTGACAATTTAGCTAAAGGAGTTTTTTATCCCAATTTAACGGGTAAATATTTTTCATTCAAATTTTGAATAGGTAGGTACCTTATTTTCTCTCGACAGCGCCATTTTTTTTATAGGAAGGTGATTTCAGACATATTATCGAGTGTGTTATGGAGGTTTGAGTTTTTAGTTTTATTTTTTGAATTCCTTAGAAAAAACAGCTGATGATTCACATTGCCAAAATCAAATCAACCGTTATAGAGATATTCAAACAAAAGCTTGACAATTTTGTGGATTGATTAAGTAATAAAGAATTGAAATTTTCAAGAGGAAATCACTACAAAATTTTGGAAGAAATAATTCAGTTATTGTGAAAAACCTAATTTCTAATTTTTAACCAACACCCAGTGGGATATCCAAAGGACAGTGAAATATTTATTTGAATTAATATCCCGAATATTATGTTTTACCATTTGCTTTCATGTCCACCGAAGGTGACAGCTAGATGTATGCCAAAATGTTGATTTTTTCAGTTTTTTTTGTGATTTTGTTTTGAGATACATTATTATATATTATAAGATAAGTTGTTTAATAAACTTCATATTAGTTCATCACTTGTTTCAATATTCTTTCTCTATTGCAGTTATAATAATGCAAAGTGTAATACTTTTTTAATATAGATCCTCAGAGGTGCTGACTTGTGTGTGTAGGTACTTTTGCGACATTTCTCTACAAAACCTTCTGTATGCGATTTCGAGAGTACCAATTAAATTTCTCCGAGAATTGATGGCCCCTAGAATCTGTTAGGACACGAGGAAGCGCACAAAGCTGCCGCATAAAATGAAAATAAACATGTTGTGAATATTCGGTTATGCAATAATAGGCACTAGATACAAATTGGTATTCATGTAAGTTTGGATAACGAGCATGCTGAGATTGGGAAATTCCGTATATATGAATAGTTGAAGAGTTAATTGGAACCGAATTTACTGTAACTTATTATCGTTTACCGTTTTCGTGAAGTAGCCATTATTATCGTGAAATGGAAAAAAAATCCAATAAGCTGTAGAAAAAGTATTCAAAGACATATTTTTCAACATCCAATCATTTACTTGATCCAAATAGACAGTGAGTTTCAAAAGCATTTTACCAAAGGCACCAAGACAATATTTTTGTCTTGATCTCATTTATTAAAGGATTGAATTCAAAGACTGTCTTCATTTCGGTGAAGCGTTCCTCACCTTTATCTGGGTTCAAATAAAAAAAATCTTGAAGTGAAAAACCTTCATCCTTACTCTGATGTATTTAAGGGGGAATAATGGTAATTACTGATCAGAGAATGGAACTTGAATAATTTCTCTATTGTCGATTTATTGAAAATATGAACTGGATGTTCATAAAATCAGATGTGGAATCATCTGCGACTGGAAGATAAAGACACTATCTTCCATCGTCAAGATAACCTCTTGTGGGGTATTCATGTTGAAAAGGGTAACATTCTCAATTGAATATTGATAGAAATATTTTTCTGTGAATTGAAAAATCCACGATAAAAATGAAATTATTGTTTGTGAATGTCTAACAGAAAACAACTACTACCCCGGCTAAAGACACGCTGGACATTGAACTACATCTGATAGATATTCGGAAAAGACCCTAACTCAAAAGAAAAAATCTAAAATTGAAAATTTGCATTTTCATTCAGATAGTTATTTGATTTTCTATTCCAGTCTTAATTGAGAACTCATGAAGATGAATGAGGCAAAGAAGAATGTTTTCCGAAAAAGAGTACTCACCAGAAATCACTCGTAACATTGACGCAAGAGAGACATCGCATTCACTAGGTCTTCAATACATTTTTGTCGACGAAAATCTATTTCACGCTTCCACGATCATCAGGGAGACCGGAAGAAATGGGAAACACATTTTCAGGAAGCAATCTCACTTTGCAAAGATGGAAAAAGTTAGAATCATTTCTTATGGAGAGACACTTTGAAATTAGTGTTTTCTGACATTAAAACCTGTCATGGGGTATGATAGATTGATTTGTTGAAAATATGAACAGGATGTTCATAAAATCAGATGTGGAATCATCTGCGACTGGAAGATAAACTTTAGTCACTATCTTCCATCGTCAAGATAACCTCTTGTGGGGTATTCATGTTGAAAAGGGAAACATTCTCAATTGAATATTGATAGAAAGATTTCTCTGTGAATTGATAAATCCACGATAAAAATGAAATTATTGTTTGTGAATGTCTAACAGAAAACAACTACTTCCCCGGCTAAAGCCACGCTGGACATTGAACTACATCTGATAGATATTCTGAAAAGACCCTAACTCAAAAGAAAAAATCTAAAATATTGAGAATGTTTCCCTTTCTCTATTGTCATTTTGAAATATTTCTCCAACACACTCGAAACTTTTACCAACTCTGAATTTGCATCTTAATTTTACCGATATAAATTTTGATGAAATAGAACCATAATTCAAGGCTCAATTCTCATGGATTTGACTCAACATTTCAATGTAATACAAAAGTTTTAGTACCCGGTAGATTCACTCACGAATTTCTCGAACAGTATCACGAGGCTACCCGATTGTGATCTGTCATTTTGACAGGAAATTATGAAAAGTTTCGGAATGACTCAATGATTTCAACACTTCTATACTAACGTAAAACGACACCTGAATCCGATAACGCCTTTGGTCTCTGCCGACTTTATTTATACAAAGGAACATTATTGCTAATGATATAGTTCTACTTCATCTGTTGTTCTCAGATTCATGCAGAGCAGGCCTTATCTCCCCGAATTCATCACCTCAACCGCTAAATGCATACAGGATTATCAGCCATATTGTCCACCGAACAAGACCAGTGGGCGAATCGATTTAGTTCTACTCAAACTGCCAAACTAATTAATAGTCCGCATAATCTTGGTGAAGGCACATAAACTGATCAATGATGGTGTTTCTGCGATGCTGCACTAACGTTCTAGTCAATACGGAGATCCCCACATCCAGAAATAGAAAGCCAAATATTTTCGACAATTAAATATTACTGAATATTCTGGGTTTTATGAATTCATAATAAATTATAGATTTGGTCATCTTGACCAAAAGTCATCTCCAATCTGAAGTAAAATTCTGATTGAGGCAGTAAATTCGATTGTTTGAGTAAAAAAACTCAAACTATTTGTACTCTTCTGTGATACTTTTTTGGAATGATAAACTCATTCGACTAATTATACTATGGACGTACTGGGAAACTTGCAATGAATCCTCAATTTTCTTTGCGAAAGGCTGCGAAGGAAACATAAATTTGTCATGAATCGGTGCGGCATGTTGTGGAGCATCATAGGTTTTTTTCATATAAAATAACTTTTTTGCAAGAAGTGATGATGACTCTGATAGAAGAATACTCCTCCCCCATGCTCCAAGTCCATGCCTGACATCGGTACCCAGTAAACAAGACCTGCGCCAACAAGTGATCAGTTGCATCAAGGTATCGAGGAGCTAGATGCCAATAATAATATACTTTAATCAACAATGAGTTATCAAAACCATTACAATGATGTCCATAACAATTTGCCGACAGCGTCAGTAAATGAAAGTATACACAGTAAACATATAAGACAGGAAATATAACATAAATTATGAATAAGACACGAATACCGACGAACCACAGATATATAAATGTATAATAATAATAATAAACTTTATTGGCAATATAAATACAATTTGAGATGGTTACAATGAATAAAGTAGTCATAACGATAAGTGTAGATCACTTGTTTCGCAGAACATAGGGAGTTTTAAGAAAATATATGATTAAATAAATGCACAAAAATAACTAGTTAAAAAGTTCACACACAATGTTGTGAAACAATATGCACTAAATATAATTAAAATCTAGTATATGTAATAAAACAATGAAAAAAATTTAAAAAAAATAAGAGCACAGGATTAAAAGTTAATGGAACACATATGACTGATGATTACAATAGTATACTATGAGTAAAGGTGTTAAAAATAAATTTAAAATAAGATTAAAATGTGGACATGAAGGAATAAGAGAAGAATGAATCAAATAAATACACACATGGATACATACATATATAGAGCTGGACTAAACAAGACATATTAGAAGGTTACTAAAGTTTCGGAGTATAGGGTTTTAAAATTAAAATCACATTACCATGTCGGCAACTTTTTCCCTAGGTTGGCTGTGAATGAAGATCTTCAACTCTTTCTTATATAGTATCAAGTTATCAATTTTTTGTATATGGAGAGGTATGGAGTTATACATTTCCGGAGCCATATATTGGTATGACCGCTGGCCAATAGATTTTTGCATTTGTGGGATTTTGTGATAGTGTTTTTTTCGAGTTTGGTGATTATGATTAGGTAGGTTTGAATTAATAGGTTTTTCTCGGTGGTATTTTATATTGATATTATTATAAAAAAGCTGACGAATATCGAATACATGTGCTCCATGAAATAGTTCTTCAGATGGATATTTATAGTCTTTGGACATAATCAGCTTGAGGAACCTTTTTTGCAGTATTTCCAGAGGATGAATATGTGTTTTCAATGCCCCTCCCCATCCGACTATACAATATCGCAAGTGGCTCTCAACTAATGCATGGTACAGTACTTTGAGCTGATGGAAAGGTAATATGTCTTTCAGATATTTGAACTTGTAGAGAATCATACGTAACTTATTACAGACATAGTTAATATGGGAATCCCATTTGAGATTCGTGTCTATTATTACTCCCAGATATTAAAAAAAAAATTTAGGCAGGATTATATACTGTTGACTCAATGTGGTAACCGTGAGACTATCGAATGATGACGTGTTGGACCGATTACAGCTAAAAGGTAGGTAGTAGGTTTTTTGCAGGTTGGCAGTAAGTTATTTGTTTTCTAACCATTTTTTTATTGAAGGAAGGTCTGTCTCTACTGTGTTTTTCAATTCTTGCCAGGTGTCTGCTTTATAAAATATTGCGGTGTCATCAGCAAAACCTAGTATTTCTCCACTGCTCCTGATAGACAACATGCCATTGATGGAAATATTGAAAAGGATTGGGCCCAAAACAGTCCCTTGAGCAACTCCATACTCAATTTGCATTTGATCGCTTTGCACATCATCCACTCTGACAGACTGGACTCTATTGGCAAGATAACTTTCGAAAAGTTTTAAACAATTATTTCTGATGCCAATATCTTCCAATGTCTGTGAGAGGAGACTGTGGCTTACAGTGTCGAAAGCTTTAGACAGATCAATAAATACACATAGACTTGGGATGATCCCATCCAGAGCAGAAGAAATCTTCGTAGTTAGTGCCAACAACGCGTCTCTCTAAAACCATACTGCATACTCGATATTAGATTATATTTGGATATATAAGAAGCTAACCGTTTCTTTAGAATTTTTTCGAAAATTTCCGATAGATGTGTTATTAGAGATATCGGTCTATAATTAGTGATCGCTGTCTCATCTCCTTTTTTGTAAACTGGTACTACTATTGATTCCTTAAGCGCTCTGGGCCAGATACCTTGTTCCATGCACAAATTTATAATGTATGTAAGAGGTTCTAGAATATATGTAGAAATTATTTTAATAGTTTCTGCTTTGATATCGTCTACACCTGCAGATTTTTTTGTTTTCAGTTCACTGATGATGCTCTCAACTTCTTTATTATCGGTTGGTAATAACACAAACGAGTTCACAGAAACTGCTCTATGTGGTTTGTAATTAGGGTCGTTTTTCACTTTATTTGCCATTTTCTCACCTCTTTGGGTGAAAAAAGTGTTGAATTCATTGGCTATTTGCTTTTTATCATCTTTCAATTATACAACTAGAAGTACAGTGGTCCCAACAACCTCTTAAGAAAATAATTCGTCAAGTGTGTAGAAGTTCTTTTAGGTCAAGAAATCTTCGAGCCTATTTTTGAAAATGAGAATATTTGGCGCACTTTGCACTTCTTCAGGTAAATTATTATAGATTCTGCAGCCATTGTAGTACAAGTTTCTTTGGTAGAACTTGGTTGAGTGCTTTGCCGGAAGTAAATTGTTCTTGAATCTGGTAGAGTAATTATGCTTCGATCTGTTGCAGCTAAACAATGAAAGATTCTTATGAACACGATATTTCGAATACAGTATCGGAAACAATTTATCTGGGATATAGACAGAAATCTACACTCTCTCTCTCCATTCAAGAAATAATTGTTTTTCTGTTAGAAATAAGTTTTTTGTTTTTATTGTCTTACAGAAATATCGTTTGTTTTCGTTTAAGAATTTTCTTTTGTTTTCGCGGCCACCACGGCACCAAAGATATTTTGATCTACCTGTCGTCCGACAGATTAAATTCAATCAATGATTTAAGTTAATTTGTTCAAATTTTCTGAAGTGAAATTATCGTCAATAATTCTTCTTCATTGCAGTACACACATTCTCCCGACTGCTGCTGGTATGATACTGACGTCCTGAGCTGACTGCCCCGATTCTCCTATCTCTGTGTCGTGACGTGGATATCCCTTCCTCGAGCGAGTCGATTGTTATGCTCTCTCAACATGAAGCAAGCTATTCTTTACGCTCTCATGAAACCACCATACCCAAGATAAATACTTTCCGATACTGTATGTAAGTATCAACTACGGTTAAAATTTTATTATGTTTATAAGACTCCCTGCATGAGTGTCCCCAGTGAAGATTACAGAGGATTCTCAACGCGGATTTTTGTAAAATCAATATTCTTGAACAATCAGTGACAGCTCCCCAATTCATTATGCCATATCGAATTTGAGAGTGAAAATTCGCATAATACAGAGTGAGGAGTATTTTTTGAATGCAGTGCTCCTTTAATGACCTCAAGGCATAGCAAGCAGATCTCAATTTATCACAGATAAGATAAGGAGGGTCACAAATCTTTCTACAAGTATCTGGATTAATAGATAAATCGACTATTTATAGGTTATTAATGGTTGAATTCGGTGTATGTTTGCCTACATATATCACATTAAACAGACTCGCTAATATGAGGTCGCCGGAAAATGTTAATTATGTATCAAATGTTTCTGTACTAGTTTTACGCAATGAAAACTCCCCGGACTATGTATAAATAATCATTTCTTGTTTTCTTATAGGAATTGAATGCGTTGACATATAATTTCGAGAGGAGTGTTGAACAGCGATAGGACATTATCACTATAAAACTGATTTCATTGGTTGTCTCTGAGAAATTCCAAGCTATTCGATTGGTTCAAAAATAATGAGCAAAATAGTACCTGGTTGAAAAAAGGAATTATAAATAACTTTTTCAGTCGTTTTCAGAACGTTGAATCAACATTATTGTGTTGTATTTTCTGTTTTATTTCAAGAAATAGTAAGCAGGTGTTGTTTCCGAAGTCATTTTCAGTTTCCCTGATGATGGCGCTATTACGCTATTGAAAAAAATAAACTATAAAAACGAATAATAATGGAGAAAGCAGAATATTCATCAACTGAAAAAAAATCGAGTGCAGTTCAGTTGTGAGCTGATTTGATGTGTACAACAATTTTTTTGGATAAAATATTGAAACGAAAACAACCCAAAGGAAAAAAAATGTGCGAGAGTATACACCTAATTCAGTTGTAAGAGAATTTTATAAGTATCATATGAGCAGAGCAAGTCATTCGCAGTCTTATGACCGAAAGTGGATACTAACACTCTAAAAACGACTCGTTGTTTTTCAACCAGGCTCTTCTTTTCCTGTGAAAGATAATTGTTACACTATATCAGAGAGAAATCGTATCCCGGCTCAAGTACCATTACAACTTAGTGAGAGAGTATGAAACCACAGAAAAACTCGACAATAATTCAAGTGGTAATTGCGTTATGTCAGGGTCGTCCCAAACTCACTTTCTCTAGGGGTTGATTTCCTTTATCCACAACGTTTTTACCGAACATTACTCACTAGGAGTAGAACTGCATCCGCTGCTGTTGGCATTTCAAGTGTTTGGCGGAAGTTTGGACGGAATGTTGGAGAAAATGTTAATAGTCAACGTTTCGGAAGTTTATTATATCATCTTCAGGATACTAAAGTATTAAAAACAAGAACATGTTGAAAGTTATTTGTTGAATAATGTTCAGATGGAAGTTGTGTGACTCAGCAGTAGGTATATTTTTGTTATTTTAATTTGTTTTTCGAAGGTATGTAGTTATCAAACATGGTCGACGATTGCCAACCTTTCAGCTTGTTCATATTTATATATATATATATATTTTTTCTTTAGTTTCTTGACATATATATATTTTCTTTAATTTCTTGGAATAAAGGTCTGATTCAGTCTATTCATGTAATTTCTCTCAACTACGTTCCGACATGGTATTTGTCATCTCCAGGTTGAGCTAAAATTAAAGATATATATACATATATACTTCGTAGATTTTCGAGTATCTGTACGCGCTCTGTGTTCTTGGTCCTCAAAAGGTCCGATTTCACGGTATTTCGGCAAATCCACATTTGCCATCTTCAGGTGATGTCTAATTCATTCGATTGTTTGTGATCAGTCGAGTTCGAAACAATCGAATGAATTAGACATCACCTGAAGATGGCAAATGTGAATTTACCGAAACGTCTTGAAATAGGACCTTTTGAGGACCAAGAATACAGGAGGCGGACAGAAATCCGAGAAACTATCTCAACATATATATATAAATATATATATATATAAATATAAATATATATATATATATATATATATATATACAGTGCGATCCATAGGTATGGAATGAATTCATTTTTAGCGATATTATGTATTTGTTATGTATATAAATATATATATATAATATATATATATATATATATATATATATATATATATATATATATATATATATATATATATATATATAAATATATATATATATATATATATATATATATATATATATATATATATATATATATATATATATATATATATATAAATATATATATATATATATATATATATATACAGTGCGATCCATAGGTATGGAATGAATTCATTTTTAGCGATATTATGTATTTGTTTAAAAAAACCTGAAACAGGTCGATTTCTATTGTCAATTCTGACAATTCGAAGTATTAAAATATTACCCCCTTCTTGCTCCCCCTCAAAAATGTTAAATGAGAAGGGGGGTCGGGTGGTACCTTGTTCGAAAGGGATTTTCATTCTTTGTTCAGCAATATTAAGTTTTTCAAATTTGGTGCAATTATAACTGGGAAAATTCATTTTGAAAATGTAAAATTTTGATCCTTTAATGAATGAAATAATGTCACATGATGTTTAGGAGGTATTTTTCAATTCATTTTATAATTAAATTGAATGTTCAAAATGACCACCATTCACTTCTTGACAATAAGCAAGTCGATCTTGGAATTCTCGTACAACATTTTGTAGGATCTCAGGGGTTATGTTGTTCATTTCTTCCGTTATCCTAACTTTTGAATCTGCAATATTGTCCGGTCTATTGAAATATACTCTTGATTTTAAACAACCCCATTAGAAATAATCAGGTATTTTCTTATCTGTTTTGCTAAACGTCAGGAAAAAGTCGTTCCAAACACCAAAAAATTATTCACAAAACCCACATAAATGATGTAATGTATAAATAAATAAATCTAGTAGGCTACTGTTAATAATAAATCTAGTAGGCTACTGTTATTTCGATATTCATAAGTTGCTGGTACACGTAAGTGTATTAAAAAATATTTGTGTGTGTATTTGATTCAACTATGGCTCATTTATTCGAAACTCAAAGAATAGACATTTTAATTATGATTGTATGCGGTAATAAAACAATAACTCAAAAGGAAGTTTATGAAATGTTTAATAATAAATAACCTGGTCAATGCGTCTCACAGTCTACAGTTAGCCAAATAGAAACAAAATATCGTGAAACTGGACATGTAAAAACTGTTCAAAAACCAGGTCCAAATGTTAAATCGGATGAGGAAAAAAGTTAGATGAACTGTTAGCGATTGAGGAAAATCCGCATACGACAAGTAGACAACTTGCCGCCGACAATGATGTAAGTAAATCATCGATATTGAGATCTTTATATAAGGAAAAATACTATCCTTATTGAGTTCAGTTGGTTCAGGAGTTAAATGAGGATGATCCTGATGGAAGGCAACAATTCTGTGAACTGATGATGGACAGAATAGAAGCAGATTTGCAGTTCAAAAACAAAATTGTTTTTTCTGATGAAGCTACTTTTCATTCAAATGGAACGGTTAATTGACAAAACTGTAGATATTGGAGCAGAGAAAATCCTCATTGGATGTGTGAGGCTCACACACAATATCCTAAAAAAGTTAACTTTTGGGCTGGTATCATTAACAAAAAAATTATTGGATTTTTTTATGAACTGTTTAAAGTAAAAATTAAAAAGACTTTTTCCTGATGTTAATGTCCAAATGCAATAAATATACCAATTTGGTACCAACAAGACGGATCTCCACCCCATTACAAACGCATTGGTAGAGATTATTTGAACGAAGTTTTCCCCAATAGGTGGATTGGAAAACGTGGAACAATTGAATACCGCCTAGATCTCCCGATTTGACTTCTCTCGATTACTCCTTATGGGGTTATTTAAAATCAAAAGTATATTTCAATAGACCAGACAATATTGCCGATTTTAAAGTTAGGATAACGGAAGAAATTAACAACATAACCCCTGAGGTCCTACAAAATGTTGTACGACAATCGACGGCTTATTGTCAAGAAGTGAATGGTGGTCATTTTGAACATTTAATTTGATTGTTAAATAAATCGAAAAATACTTCCTCAACATTATTTCCTTCATTTTACGTAAAATATCAAAATTTTACAGTTTATAAATAAATTTTCTCAGTTATGATTGCACCAAATTTGGAAAACTTAGTATTTCTGAACAGATAATGAAAATCTCTTTCGAACAAGGTTTCACACGATCCCCCTTCTCATTTATAATTTTTGAGGGGGTGCCCATAATTCAGAGGGGGTAATATTTTAATACTGTGAATTGTAAAATTGACGATAAAAGTCGACCTGCTCCAGGTTTTTAAAAAAAATACAAAATAACGCTGAAAATCAATTTATTCCATACCTATGGACTGCACTATATGTACACGTATCCAATGCTTATATTATGCTGCCAGTCTCAAATTTTTTACAGAGCTTGTATACTCTGAATCACACCGTATGCATGGATGAGGTGCGCTACACTTACAGAGAGCGGTGCTGTAACCGTGGCAACATCGCACATTCAGCGAGTATCTCTATCCTTCTAAGCCGATTGATTTTGATGTTTCCATTTCACATTCCCGGACGTAACCCAGCACCCATCAGTTCGCTGCAACGTACAATGTTGCCATTTCGTCAGAGCTGGCCGGGTCTTCGTTCCGTGTCTAATAAAATTAATATTTTTCATCAGTCTATATCTTTGAAACCAAACGGTCGAAAAATCACAATTTTTTTCTCTATTAATCCCACAATAGTACTGCATATACGAGTGGTCTTTTTAAAAAAACTTAAGATCCGTTCAGCGTCTATAATAAAAAATGTGAACAAAGTCCTATCCGTTCACGTGTTTTGCATACCAAATGACCCATTTTCAATTGCAAATGTCGATTAAAAAATTCGTGAGTCGATTCATGGAGGTTATGTTTACACCATAAATTCAGGCCTCCTAAAATTTGACCAAAATACAGAAATACCTTTATCATCTGAATTGATTTTCAGTGTGTGTTTATCAGATGATGTCTTGTTTGAAGGTTGTAGACGATGTGGTAACTTAATTACTATCGTTTCGGACGTCCATCGTCTTAATGGATTTAAAAGGTTTTCACGACGTTTCGAATGCTTGTATCTGCAATCGTCTTCAGGTGAATACTGAAGACCTGAAGACGATTGCAGATACAATCATTCGAAACGTCGTGAAAACCTTTCGAATACATTAAGACGATGGACGTCCGAAATGATAGTAATCAGATGATGTCTCAATTGTATCAAAAATTTCCTCTGCACTATCTAAATTTCCAAAATGTTGATGGTTATTTTGGAGAGATCGACGTTTCTCACTATAAACATTGTAACAAAGCTTTCAAACATCGCTGGAAGAAGTGTATCGAGCTGAAAGAGGACTATGTAGAGAAATAAATATATTTTTCCAAAATTGTTTGCGTTTTCTTTGTTTGGTCGGGTACTAGGTTTTCCCTCGTATATCGTTTCGTCCCAGTTCAGTGATAAATATAACGAAATTGTCGGGTCCCATAGCGTCCGTTCTCCGCCCCTGAGTCCCAGTTGAAATATATAAATTACTTTCAAGAGCCACACTAACGACTTTAGGAACTGAGAACTTTTGAAATCCCAGTCTAGATGCACTTCATAACTTTATGTTTTCCCATAATTTATTCTTTCGTGGCTACTTAACGCTCGCAGAAATGACATGAGTTGGCGGGATTCTCGGTTATTTCTGGCATGGGAAAGCTCTTGAATGCATCTCCGTGAAAATAATCAAAATTGCGTGAAGTACTTCTCAAAATTGCAGATTGTCATGAAGGACGGATGGATACAATACCTTAAGAGTCAATGTTAGGACCCTTCCTGTCCATTTTATCCAAGGATCTATGTTGTTGATCCAGCTTTGGGTAATGAGGATTAGCCTAGATTTCGACATAGTTGCAAACCATTAGCAATGATACAAAATCTAACATCATAATGGCCTTCTTTTCCAGTCTACACGGAAGAAATGAATAGCAACGAATATTGAAATTGTATCGCCGTATAATAATAATAATTTATTTACCATATCGGTTACAAACTATGAATGAAAAATTACAAAACCAAAGTGGGTAATTAACAAAAAATTAAACCGACAAAATACGGAACTGAAAAATAAAAAATAAAATAAACCTTCTTAGTCTCAATAACTAAGCTTCTAAACTAATGTTAGTAACTAATTTTGAGTCGGCGCTAAACAAACAAGCAAATGAATTAGGTAAGGCGTAAAATGATGGCATCGAGTTGGGCGGTGACATTCTGATAATTTTTTTGAAGTAATTTAATGATCTTTGTTGATTGTTTGTTTGGCGCCGACTCAAAATTAGTTACTAATTGGTTTAGAGCTATTATTGAGATTAAGAAGGTTTATTTTATTTTATTCAGTTCCGTATTTCGTCGGTTTAATTGTTGTTGAAAGTTTTATTTTCAATTTTTTGTGGCTGAAATCTACTAATTACTAACTGCTTGTTTTTTATTACTTCCAAAATACTTCCTACCACCTTACTTAACTATCACCAGTTAAATAATATGATTATATACTTTTCTATTGTTGTAATATAAATTATTTTGTTGTTCTGTTGTTTATTTATTACTGATATCATTCCATCCTCTCATAGAATATATTTATTGTGATAATGACACTAGCGATCTGTCATTGTCAACTACATATGTGTGCCAATGTTCACAAGTGAAAAATAGGGGATAATTGATTTTTCACTTGTGAACATTGGCACACATATGTAGTTGACAATGACAGATCGCTTGTGTCATTACCACAATCATTACATTCTATAAGAGGATGGAATGATATACAAAGTAATGAAATAAACTAACCAGAACAACAAAAATAATTTATATTACAACAAATAGTAAAAGTAGATGATCATATTATTTAACTGGTAATAATTGAAGTAAGGTGGGTAAGTGAGTTAGTAATTAGTAAATTTCAGCCCCAAAAAATTGAAAAATAAAAACTTTTTAACAAAAAATTAAACCGACGATATACGGAACTTAAATGTTAAAAATAAAATAAACCATCTTAGTCTCAATAACTGAGCTCCTGAACTAATGTAAGTAAATAATTTTGAGTCGGCGCCAAACAAACAATCAGCGAAGATCAATAAATTAGAAAAATCGAATTAAACGGTTTTCTTCACATAAAAGATTCAATATAAATTGAACCAGGAAATGGTAGATCTCAGGTGAAAAACAACTACTTTCCTGGAAAATACCACGCAGAACATTGAATGATATTCACCTGAAAATCCATGCATACCTCCATATAAATGGACATTGAATGCAAATATTTCTTTCTGATAAGCTCGATTATGTTTAATTTATGTCGTGTTCACCTAACAATCCGCATACCGGTTTCAGGCTTTTTTGGCCCACGTCAGTACGGAGTAGTCAACCAGCCAAAGGTCCGAAGAGCTCTGGCTGAAGCGAGACACAACATAACCAAAATCATCATCGAGTCTATAACACCTATAGGTACGCCGGAAAAGAAAACTTTTAACTGGCGGTACCTAGTGACAGAAAGAAACACTCCGAAAATCTCCCACCTCGATAGGTTTCTAAATAAAAGATTCCTTTTCAGTAGGAGTGGCAAACCCGACTAGCATATAGTGAAAGATAAACGCCATGTGAAGTGGAATAAATAGAAAAATCGAATTAAACGGTTTTCTTCACATAAAAGATTCAATATAAATTGAACCAGAAAATGGTAGATCTCAGGTGAAAAACAACTACTTTCCTGGCAAATACCACGCAGAACATTGAATGATATTCACCTGAAAATCCATGCATACCTCCATATAAATGGACATTGAATGCAAATGTTTCTTTCTTAAGCCTCTAATGGTTGTCCATGACAATAACGGCATCCGCAGGCAACAGCTCTATCATTTGTGAAAAGTAGTTCTCAAACACTTCCGCATTCATCTCCTCGTGGTAATCTTTTGTTGAATTCGGGACGAATTGCAGCAAACCATCACCGACAAAACCATGCTCATTTCTAATATGGTGATAATTAACCTACGCCCTTTTCCGCGTAAAAGTTTCCATAATTTGGTTCTGCCTACTTGTGGTGAATCGTCGACTTCCTGAATTGATCATAGAACTTTGTCTATTGCTGGTATTTCTTTATTTATATGAAAAGAGTGATCTTTCCTTCGGATGGCGGTTCTATCAAAGTCATCGATTGACAGTGACTTCCTTCCTGAATTTCGTTTTGGTGCACTAATGACTCCACATTTCCTCACATTAAAAACCTGTAAATTGTTCTTTTACTCACATTAGAACATGTAGACACTATCTGGCGAACGGTACTCGCGGGTTGTTGATAAACAAGTGCATCATGCACACTACGCACTATGGTTTTTTCTCTTACAGAGTGTACAACAAATGTATTGGGCTCAACTGGTGTGAAGTTTGCACCCAATGCCATTTACATAAACACTACTCAAAGATCACAAACATATTGAGAATAAGCAGTAGCTCGTCACGGACTCCCGTCCATAGAACAGTATTCGATTATATTTTGTAGGAACTAGCTGACGGGGGAAACCCAGAATTCCTTCATTTATTTGCTTTCAATACCAACCAATGATCCTATAATGGGGCAGGTACATCCACTTTGCATTCATTATCCTTCATAATAATAATTTCGAATTGTGTTGGTTTTACTTAAGAAGTAAGCAAATTTTAATTATGAGGTATTAACTTATTATTATACGATTCTTAGAAACGAATGTACAGTTATAGTGTATCTCGAGAATTTCCATCCAAATATTTTATTTCGGCCTGATATTTACTATAGTAATTGTGCTTAATATTTACCTCAATTCCTTCATAATAACAATGGTGAGGGGAATAGGTATTTGTATTATTATATATTCATTTTGTAGGTATTTAACCATGTTCTCATAACTTGCTCTTGAGTACCTAAATCCGTGTTAACAGTATAAAAGTTCGTAATAAGTATCATCGAATTTCCGTCTTACATTTTGGTAAGAAATGTAACGCCTATGGTTTATGATTATTTTATACCTGAGACCACGAAGTCGGGGTGCCAGTGAAAAAAGGACACAGTATATTAAAATAATAATTGATGATTGAAGTTCAAATATTTACTTCCAATATAAATTCCCGAAGATGTTTCACTTTGCTGCTGCTCAGAAACGCTTGATATTTCTTCAAAAGTTGATTCCAAAATGTTATCAGATATTTTAATTTGTTTGGAAGCAGATAGACAATTCAAAATTTTTATTAGAAATCTCAATTAAAATATCTTCTATATGTTCCTCTGCTACGGTGGCAGATTTCCAGCTACCGTGATGTTTTATAGAAATAATGTCGCGCCCAGCATTGGCCAAGAGAGTTGCAAAGCTTCTCCTAAAACAGTGTAGCTCTTATACAGTTCTTTTCCCAGCCATTTTTCTATCAAGCTGAGAATTTCTCCTATTTTATTCATCCCCATATGTTGATTAACACATTTTCCTATGGAATATTTTGAAAATAATTTCTTATTATTAGTATGAGGCGGCCGTAGTGTTCTATACTTATATCTCAATATAATCAGATAAAAATTTACCAAAATTGGGGCTTCAGTTACCTCAAACGACGTTTGTGGTATTGCCTTATCCAGATATTTGTTTAAAGGAATATTTATAGCGAGTTTCAGGTTAATCCTCCAAAGGAATATGTTTTCTCCATACAAACTTCAACACCCTATTGCACCCTATTGCACCTAGGGGTTGATATCTGAACCTTATGTATTTTGCATTCCATTATTTGCATCAAAAAGTATGTATACCAAGTTTTAAGTAAATATGAGCATCGAAAAAGATTTTCCATACAAACATTCTGACTCTTTCCCACCACTTTAGGGGTGGAATTTTCAAAAAGAGGTCAAACATGATTTCTCCATTTGTAACAGATTGCCGAAACACCAATTTTCATGGGCCTAACTTGAAACCTCACCTTACTCCTACACAAAGTTTTAACTACCATTTCACCCCCTTTAGAGTTGAATTTACAAAAACACTGAAACATATTTCTTTATTTATAACAAAGACCTACAATACCAATTTGTATGACCCTTACTTGAAAACTAACGTTACTCCTATACAAATTTTCAACCCCCAAGTTTATTGGATGCAGATATTCCCTGATTCCGATTTTTTTTTCTATTAGAAAATTATGTTGAGTGTGAGCTATGAAATTGTCAGATCATCCGAACATAAGACTTTAGGTGACTTCATAAGTCTGGACTGAAACACAATGTTGATATGAAAATGAACCTGCTAGCTTATATCAACCCAAACTGTGAGACAATTCTTGTCACAACAAATCATGTACCTAACAGAGCTAGAGTTCCGCCTGAAACTTACGAACAAATCTTATCGTTCTTGTTCTAGTCACATTGCACGGGTAACACTATCTTCTATTTCTTGGTGCATATTCACTTATGAAGTTGCGCGTCTATAGTCTGTCCCGCAAAAATGACCCCAAACAATTTCCATCTATTAGGTATATGAATATTATCTAATCTCGAATAATTTCGGTATACCTTCACCGATCAGGGTCTTCTGAACTCAAAAATACCTCTTGTTGGAAAACATGTCTAAGGTCTATCCGTATATCTTTAGCACGTTATTCGATGTCTGGCACTGATAAAGTCAAGTTTTCCAACGATATCCAGAAACAGTTACCCACGAAAATATTGAAACGAATATATAATTGCCTTTTGGAAAAGATGATTTCAACTTTGACAAGATAACAATAAATTCTTGGCAGTTTAAAATGTTGAATAAAAACATTATAATAATATTAATAGTAAGTTTGGTGATCCACAGATATGTTCTTCAAACGGTTTGGATGGGATGAGAATCGATGTTATTGAAGAAAAACTATATTTTTCTCGCCAACGTTTCGAACTCTAATGAATTCATCATCAGGGCTCTGTAACAATGAGTTTTACTTTTTTGAGGCTTAATAATTCTAAATGCCCGTATAATTATTCCTTCTAAGATTTCGAAAGTAGCTGAGGCTGTTGCATAGTAAACCTTCTCTTCAACATATCCCCATATAAATAAATCGAGCATAGTGAGATCCGGTGACCGAGCAGGCCCCCGTACTGGACCATTGGTTGCAATAACTTGATTATTTGAATGCTCTATTAAGTAATTAAGAACTTCTCTGGCATTTTGTTGGAAGTTAATTCGCCTTGAAACTGCTAAAGATAGATCATTTTGAAGGAAACCCAAGTACCTAACCCCTGTTAACTGACCTTGAAACAATATTGGCCCAATTATTCTGTTTCCAACAATACCAGCCCAGAAATTGAAGCCAAACATTTCTTCAAAATGGCCCTCTCTTATTGCATGTTGATTTTGTTGAGCCCATTACCGAGTATTTTGCTCATTGAATATATCATTATTTGTAAATCGTGAAGAAAGTTGATGATATTTGGGTTAACTCTATGATTTTGAAGCAGCCAATCACAAAACCCTACCCGTCTATCGATATCAGTGCTTTTCAGTGACTTATCTGCATTTCTTGACTAATTTCTCTTAAATAAACCGTCTTATCAACCACAACCATAGCAAGAACGGTAATCTCAGTCTCTTCATTTATGATAAACCTCTGTTCCGCTTCTCGATTTCCTTCTTGCCTAAAACGATTCTCAACATACGGAAAATACTGATGGGCGGGATGTTGCCGATTGGGATATCTCTGAGCATACAAATCAGCAGCATTCCTTGAATTTCTATGACATTCTCCAAATATTAATAACATATCCACTTTTTCACTTTGAGTACACATCGATTTGTTGAAAATATGAACAGGATTGATTTGTTGAAAATATAAACAGGATGTTCAATTCACAGAAAAATCTTTCTATCAATATTCAATTGAGAATGTTTCCCTTTTCAACATGAACAGGATGTTCATAAAATCAGATGTGGAATCATCTGCGACTGAAATATAAACTTCAGTCACTAGCTTCCATCGTCAAGATAACCTCTTGTGGGGTATTCATGTTGAAAAGGGAAACATTCTCAATTGGATATTGATAAAAAGATTTTTCTGTGAATTGAAAAATCCACGATAAAAATGAAGTTATTTTTTGTGAATGTCTAACAGAAAACAACTACTTTACCGGCTAAAGCCACGCTGGACATTGAACTACATCTGATAGATATTCTGAAAAGACCCTAACTCAAAAGAAAAAATCTGAAATTGAAAATTTGCATTTTCATTCAGATAGTTATTTGATTTTCTATTCCAGTCTCAATTGAGAACTCATGAAGATGAATGAGGCAAAGAAGAATGTTTTCCGAAAAAGAGTACTCACCAGAAATCATTCGTAACATTGACGCATTCAAGAGAGACATCGCATTCACTAGGTCTTCAATACATTTTTGTCGACGAAAATCTATTTCACGCTTCCACGATCATCAGGAAGACCGGAGGAAATGGGAAACTCATTTCCAAGAAGCAATCTCACTTTGCAAATATGGAAGAAGTTAGAATTATTTCGTTTGGAGAGACACTTTGAAATTAGTGTTTTCTGACATTGAAACCTGTCATGGGGTATGATAGATTGATTTGTTGAAAATATGAACAGGATGTTCATAAAATCAAGCAACTATCTGAATGAAAATGCAAATTTTCAATTTCAGATTTTTTCTTTTGAGTTAGGGTCTTTTCAGAATATATATCAGATGTAGTTCAATGTCCAGCGTGGCTTTAGCCGGGGAAGTAGTTGTTTTCTATCAGTATACATCATTCTGAAGAAAAATTGAACTGAAAATTAAGAAACTTTTACTGTCTGCTCATAAAGGTTATGTCACTGTCATTACCTAAGTGAGTGTTTTGTTTTCCGAAGAAGACTTGATGAAAATAATTCGACAAAAGTAAATAAATTATTAGCCAGTACTTTCCTTAGTTATATTTAATTTATGTTCTTATTTTCAATCCAATCGCAAATAAATTAGTATAGTTATATTCGTCAAAAAATCCTTTTTTCGGAAAGTGCTTGTCAAAAAATTGTCGCCATTTGAAAAACAATAGTTAGACACGAAAATGTAATTTTGCCAACTTGTCTTATTCCTATCTGTACTAGTCACTAAAACTTTGAGATTGTATTTTTCTGATCACCTGATGCCTCAGATTAGTTTACGTCCGACCATGGCCACCTAGATATTAAAAGTGACTCTAAAAAAATTAAGTAGGCGTAAACACTTTTTAAAATGTCACATTCTGATCCAGAATTGTCTCAGAAATCCAAAAATATTATTACCTATATACAGGGTGTTCCCTTTAAAAATTCAAAACAGGATATTCTAGAAGGTATGACTTGTCTAATAGATCCGTTGACACCCGTTATGTTTTCCTTTCTTTTATTCCTCAAGTTTAAGCTTCACTCATCGCTTTCCTCCCATATCGTTCCATTAAGAAGCTTTTTATTTTTGGTTTTTCGAGTATTTTTTCCCCCGTATTTATTTTTTAACAAGAAATGATCTGATTCCAAGTTTGATTTAACTTTAAAATCTATAGTTTGAGCATTGAAATGTTTATTTTGTGAGATAGATTGCCATCATTGCCAGCATTGGTTAGTCAGATTTAGTTATGTTGTGTTCCCTTCTTTTACGTGAGATATTGATGGGGAACGAAGCGTTAATTTGTAAGGTTGATTAGTTTCCCATCAATTCGGATAGCATTGTAAGCCAAATTCGTTTAGGTTTTCTCTTCCTGCCGAGCCATTACACGGACATCGCGTCGATTTTCGTGAAACAGACTCTAGGTACGCCACAGCTTTGTTCATTGTTTATAATTTGTATTGTTTCCTTAAAAGCATTCGGCTTAGTGCAGCTACTAAACTATTGCAGGAGAGGGTTTGTGTTTCACGTTATAGTTCATTTTGAATTGTGTATGTGTGCAATTGTATTCCCTCTCACACCTGGGTCGGATCGTATGAATATGTCCGTTAATGGACTCGCTTGGAACGAATTCGGAGATTGGGTTTCTCGCGAACTCGAAACTATGATTTTGTTCGGTTTACTTGGCTTGTTGCAATGAAGCGGATGTATCTTATACCGAGTACATTTGTGCTCACCGTCGATAGTGATTTTCGGTGATTAGAACTATGATTGGGAAAGCATCAGACTATCATTTTTTTCTCTAGACAACTCCAAATTCTATAACAAAAGCATATGAAGAGCACAGGGGAAAAATGAACCGAGTTCAAAATTACTAAAAATTAGATAAACACATAATGTGAAAGTTTATTGTATGTATCTTCATTACGAAAGCGTAGGAGGGCCATTAACAGAATATTATTAAAAACATTTGGAATTGCCACTATGAACTGACAATTGTCACTTTGAACTGACAATTGTCACTTTAAGGAGACAATGAAGAATGTCACTGGGTCTATTAAATGACTTGAAACTTTATGACCGTATAGCCTAAATGTTTAGAAATACACATGTTTTTGTTTCATTTCAAGCAAGCGAGTAGTGTTGAAGTTACGACAATTTTAGTTTTCGTTCTACTCAAATATTTCGGGTGAGCGCGCCATGCTCGCGTGACGTCATTTCACAACACAACGTTCTCACCGTACACTCAATCATTGCTTTGCTATCGGATGTTCGACCACAATAAAATTTTTGACTTGAGTTTTTATGTGAATCAGTGCTACGATAGTGTTACAAGTATAATATTAGATATGAATGACGGTTTTGAAAAAGGACAATCTGATATCTTGCCTGAAATAGACGGGTTGATGGTTGCCCACTATTTTTCAAATAACTCCGATTTCTTGGCCGCCGAGATGCGAGGAGTAAAAATGCAAAAGTAAGTATTACTTAATAACATTTTACTTTTTATCATAAATCTTTTGATCCCTATAAGTACATATTTCTCATTACTAGTGTTTTATAAATGTACGTCATACGTCATATTGATACTATGAACATCTTACTCGACATCAAGTTCCTGAGAAGGAATAATGCCCACATAGTTTCATGACTTACATTTTGTATTTTTTCAATATGTAATGTAACAAAAAATTAACATAGTAAACCTAACCTGAACATTATGTACCAGAGGTACAAAACTTTTTGAAATTTGAATTTGAAATATTTTTTTCAAAAGTAGGTTATCCCCTGTTTATTTACTGTACGCACTTTAATCATATATACCTTTTTTGTAAATATTTTCTTGGTGAATAAACTTTATTATTATTATTATTATTATTATTATTAGGATGCATGCGACTACACCTATTAAATATTATTAAGCTAAGATGAAAAACCTCTCATATTAATTTCCTCCAGGGTAAATATGAAGTTACTCTACACATGCACTCCGAATATGCGGAAAAACTTTTCTTACATGTTTTTGCCTCCTGAACACAAATCCAGAAGAAAAATGCGGCGGTCTCATACCCTTCCCGAGTTAGAGAACTTAAAAAAAAATTACCTCATTTTCAAGCACCGTTTTCTCGCACAAAAATCACTCAAAATGCCTCCTTCTTCTTAACAGCATAAACAATACACCCTAAATCACTTATATTCGGCACAACTTTGCACAAAATATCGTCGTTTTTATCGAAAAAATCCCCTTCTTACACAGTTTCAAATAAAGAAATGTTACACTTTGACAGATGGAATTTAGTAACTTTGCCTTATTTTTCATGTTGGTAATAAATGAATCACCGCCCACAACAATTGCACACATAAATGAAGGGGAAACTATTGCTCACATTTGAATTCGAAAAGTTGGCGAGGATTCATTTATCACCAACATGAAAAATAAGGCAAAGTTACTAAATTCCATCTGTCAAAGTATGACATTTCTTCATTTGGAACTGTGTAAGGAGGATTTTTTCGATAAAAACGACAATATTTTGTGCAAAGTTGTGCCGAAAATAAGTGATTTATGGTGTATTGTTAATGCTGGTAAAAAAAGTGGCATTGTGAGTGATTTTTGTGCGAGAAAACGGTGCTTGAAAATGAAGTAATTTTTTTTAATTTTTCGTGTTCAGGAGGCAAAAACACGTAAGAAAAGTTTTTTCCCTATATTCAGAGTGCATGTGTAGAGTAACTTTATATTTACCGTATTTTATTTTTCATATATTAGATCAACTTATGTTTATTTTATTTTAGATCGGCTAGAAAGAGCTTCGGCGACGACGCTATTGGATATGTAAAAGTTAAAAGAGATATTTGTACAGTGAAATGCCGAATCACCCCAGAACATCATGATTTGCATCCATTTCTTTCGACTTTTAGGTTCGAAAGCAACAATAAAAAACAACTTTTCGGGTGCATTAGTAGTTTTATTTAAACACTTTGGCACAATACACGATTTTCTAATTTCTGGATTCGACATTTTTATCAATTTTCGACGCAAACTTCATACACACATCTCGGAAGCAGAGCACGCACTGAACGACCGTTGTACAGTGACGTCACAGCGGCCATGACTCCGCGTCGTCGCACGCCTAGCTAAACAATTAAATATCTCGAAAACTATAAGACGTATAAAAAAAAATTTACCATATTTTTTAATTTTCAATAGAGTTTATTGTGAGGTTAAAATAAAAAAATGGTGATATTCTTCATTGTCACTTCAAAGTGACAATTGTCAGTTCAAAGTGGCAATTCCAAATGTTTTAAAAAAAAATTGTTGTTGGCCCTTCTACGTCTTCGTATTCCATCGTACCAAAATACAATATTCTATAACTGATCTAAGTGCTTCAATTTCGCGTTCAAAAATAGTCAGTTTATAGAAAATCTGAGGTCCACCAATAGTATAGAAGATCGATCTCAGTGCACCCATATTTACCAATAGTTTAACGTATATTGAACGAATATAAGGAAGAAGGGATTCTGTTTGTTTTTAATGTGATTTAACAAGCAAGCACAAGTTTAGTTTTGATATCCGCGAGGGAAAGTTAATCATTTCTAGTAGTGATAATATCTCTATAGTGCATTACATTTCCGACAGCCGTAATGAAAAATATTTTGGTCGCGTTAGAGATATTAAAAAAGTAATTCGAAATCACACATTTGAGACGGATAGCCATGTAGCTGTAAAAATCATTGTTTTGACAAGATTGCTGAAGGAGGGAAAAATGCTATTATTCCACAATTTTTCGAAAATTGCATTCACTGCAAAATAGGAATTCACAAAACAAATATTTAGTGGGGCTTATCACAATGGAGCCAACTTTTGGTATGTTTCCTCCAGAATTCATGTTCGTGCTTAAAATCGGATCTCGGATCACACAATGTATAGTAAGAACTAATTTGTAGCATATTCTGACATCAATTCAATTCTATTAGTTCCCCAATAATTAATTTTTCCCATTCAAGATGTACTCACTGACTACATATTTTTGTTACAGATCTGACACGCTAATCACTACAATCGCAGTTTTCCCTTATGTATATTTGTTTTTTCAAAAAAATTAGTTTTTCAATGACTTTATTTATGTTATTATTTTAAGCAAAAACTGAAGTGCTCTGTAGTATCAGAAATATTTGTATTTTTTCCACGATCTAATAAAAACAGACTTGAAAATTTCAATATTTTTTTTCCATAATTCGAAAATGTGGCTTAGTTCATTTCCCCCCTGTGCCCTTCATATGAAAGTAGGTACCAAAAAAAACTGAAAACTACAGAGCAGCTCTCTCTGGAGAGGAACTATCCCCAGCTCAATGCCTCCAGAAAGTTTCATCCAAAGAAAATACCAACGGTATTGGTCTGATAAAAAAACGATATACAGAAAACCAGAAGGAAAGCATGAGTGTACTCATTCAGACAAACTTTGCTGGGTCCAAAGTTGCTGAACACGAACTGCAAAGTGCTCATCCGGAAGGGTTTGTCTTCGATCCCAACAGATACAGCAGGAGTCAAATGGAACATTAAGAGCTTCAAACCATTTTAATCGGCCGAAAAGGACGAAATATTCCCCACCTCAATATTTCGACGGCGCAGTTAATCTAATGATCCACAAACCGTCTTGGAAACTAGGGATTTCACATAGCTCCAAAGGAAGTAATCAAGAGGTGTAAGGTCCGGTGAGTGAGCTGGCTACTCTGTTGGACCTCGACGTCCCTAATACCTTTCATCTAAGTAATTTATCACCTTCAGAAAATAGTGTGGTGGGGCTCCATCTTGGTGAAATGTTACATCCAAGTTGAATTCATGTGGGTTTCGCGCAACAATTTCATTGAGACTGCGAGTGATTGTGTCCAGCAAACCAAAAAAAAAAAACAAAAAACATGGATTACTCCCTCGCTGGTGAATTTAAAAAAATCCTAACAATAATCTAAAAAAAATGAAATATTTGAATTGTAAAGGTGCAACAGAAAAATTAATAAAGAAAGCGAAAATAAATTATTACAACAAAAAGGTGGAAAAAGAAAATAAATCGTCGGTAAAATTATGGAAACTAGTCAATGAGGTTGTTTCCAAAAGCGAAAGGGAGAAGATTCAAAGTATCAAAGACAATGACAATTAATCAGCGACGAAGAGCAAATGGCGAATATATTCAATTAATATTTTATCGATGTTTGTGGAAATTTTGCCAGTAAAATCAATTGACTCCATAACTATGGAGAGAAGAGGACTGTGAGTTGCCACTCGTTAATTTTGAATCCAGCAACTGAAAGTGAGGTGAAAAGAATTATTAAATACGACCTGAAACCCAAAAAAACCCCAGGGTACGATGAGATCAGTGCTGAAACACTGAAAATTATAGTAGATTTTATAAGCCTTCCCCTAACTGTAATAATCAACAATTCAATCGAAACAGGGAAATTTCCAATAGCATTCAAAACAGTATTGTAATACCAATTTTCAAAGCTGGAGATAGGAATGATGTGGCAAATCACAGACCAATTTAACTGATAACAAGCCTGGCCAAAGTATTAGAAAAAATTGTGAAGCTAGAGTAAACAAATTCCTGGAAAAACATCATTTACTTTCAAACTCTCAATTCTGATTCAGAAAACACAAGTCAACTCAAGATGCAATACATTTATTAGCAAAAACTATTTACGGATGCATAGATGAAGGTGAACTGATAATCGGTATATTTCTTGACTTGGTAAAGGCTTTCGACACCGTCCACCATTCCATTCTACTGGAAACCTCAGGAGACATGGGAATAAGAGGTCCAGCACATTGTTTTTTTGAAAGTTATTCGAAAACCCGAAAACAACAGGTCAAGAAAAATGTTAAATTAGCGAAACAAAGGAAATAACATGTGGTGTGCCTCAAGGGACGGTGTTGGGTCCTTTGTTATTCACTATTTATATGAATAACATATTTTTATTAGAGAAAGAGGGTCAAATCATCAGCTTTGCCGATGATACTGTGGTTATCTATAAGGACACAAACTGGTACAATTTGAAAGGGATTTTGTCCAAATTAAAACCTGGCTGGACTACAGATTATTATCGGTGAATTTCAAAGAAATGATTTACTTTCCTTTCGGTAGCCTTGAGACAGCTTTTCCAAACTATGATATAACCATACAAAATTATTTCACAATGAGACCAGTAAATGAAATTAAATATTTGGGAATAATGTTGGATCGTACATCCAGATGGAAAACTCATGTGGACAACCTATCCAAAAAATTAGGGTGTATTTTATATAGATATAAAAAATTGTTCAATTCTTGCATAAAAAAGAAAGAATAATATTTTATCAGAGTTTGGTGGAATCACATTTGAGTTATGCAATCATAGGTTGGAGAGGTGTTTCAAGAGCATACTATAATGCAATACAGGTTTCGCAAAATGAATTTTTGAAATTACTATTGAACAAACACCGTAGGTATCCCACTGATCAACTTTTTGCCGAAGCGAAAGTATTAGATATCCGACAGATATATTATTCGCACGTCAATATAATACAATACTTAAACAGAGGTGCATTACACAGTCGTACACATGGCTATGAAACCAGAAATGAACAAAAGTATGTTACACCTATTATGAATAAATACATCGGACAGAGAAGTTATTTGTACTTAGGGACTAAATTTTACAACACCTTGCCAGATGATATCTAAAAGGAAAATACAGTCAAAAGATTTGAGACTGAAGTAAAAAGTTATATAATGAGTGCGCCAAGAATAGAGGTATATGGATTAATTGAAAATCCTTGATTGAAAATCAACTGATTACGTGTTTCGATTGTGATGCCATATTTTTATGATGATATGTGAAATAACTTTTTTATTTTTTGTTACATGTTGAATCATTATATCACCTACTGAATTTTTTCGATGGATATTCGTTGGATAAGTTTAGATTTAAGTACTAAATTCGTTTTATATATTTTGATTATTTATTTTTAATTCACTCACCACGTACAAATTGTTGCCCAGATAGTTGCTGTGGTTTATAAGTGTTTATTGAAATGTTTTAAATTTTAACTTGTAACTATACCATATTATGTCAATACACATACATACATACATACATTTTGTGGTATCTAGGGCCATTTAAATTTTCTTCTGAGAATATGGAACCCGTAATGTGGTCACTTGAAATGCCAGACCAAATATTAATCTTTTGGGGAAATTGAGTATGCCCCTCGCGGAATTCGTGGGGATTCTTATCACTCCAATATTTTCAATTCTGGGTATTTACACTTTCATTCAGGTGAAAGGTGGTTTCATCGCTAAAACAAATGTGTTGTCAATAAATGGAATTTGCAACCATTCTGTCTGTCATGGTCTCGCAAAATTCAATCGCCGGTTCGGTCATCTTCAACCAATTGGTCCAGAAGTTTTTATTTTGTACATATGGAATTTGTTTTTGAAACCCTCTTAACTGGTGTTTCAGGAACATTACATGTCTCAGCTCCTTGCATGGTTGATTGTTGAGGGTTATTTACCGTTTCACCTAGTACGTAATTATTTTCAGCCTTCCAGATCTTGAGGCATCTTTTACCGTTCCTGTTCTGTTGAATTTTGCCTCCAATTTCTGCAGATATTTTCGACACATCAGATCTTTCGGAAACCGCTCCTTGAAAAACTTTTCAACAAAAAATTAAACCGACGAAATACGGAACTGAAAAGTAAACAATAAAATAAACATTCTTAGTCTCAATAACTAAGCTCCTAAACTAATGTAAGTAACTAATTTTGAGTCGGCGCCAAACAAACAAGCAAATGAATTAGGTAAGGCGTAAAATGATGGATGGGATCGAGTTTCGCGGTGACATTCTAATAATTTTTTTGAAGTAATTTGATGATCTTCGTCGATTGTTCGTTTGGCGCGACTTCAAATTATTTACTTACGTTAGTTTAGGAGCTTAGTTATTGAGACTAAGGCCCGGTTGTTCAATGCGAGTTTAAGCCGTTGATTATCTAAACTCGGATTATTAATTAACTATGGATTAGAACGTTATGCATTTTTCAATGAAAAACTAATCCTGGATTCCTTAACTCATTGTTTTCATGTGTTGGCAACACATTTTTCCGCTTGTACCTTCATTCGGACCGTTCAGAAACATCAACATTGAATCAAACTTAACCTAAGAATTCGTAGTTTTGTCAAAAGTATACAGAAAAATTGATCGAAAACAGCCAACTGTATTATATAAATTGTTAGGCGTCTCTTAAGAAAAAAATTACTCATAATTTCACTCGTAAAAAAATTCCAAGATATTGTAGAATGTAAAAAACGGACGCAGTTACTAATTCGCAAAAATTGAAGTTTGGGCTATAATAAGTAATGAATACAATACCATCTGCGGAGGTCCCAAAAAAAAAGGAATAGCATCTTAACAATAAAGGACAAAATTTTTACTTGGGCTTTGTCCAAAGCAGATTTTGTAGATTTACAAAAACGATCATTCGAAGAGCACAAGTTGAAATTAATACACATGAAAGAAAAACACCAACTTTCCTTGGTACTACAAAGGGAGGAGTAGAATCTAGAGAAAACCCATATGATTGAGATATATAAACAAACATTATCTTTGAAACATAACTCATCAATAAATCAACATTTGCTTTAGATTCCTGAGAACAGATCATGTAGTTTTTCATTTTGCATCTGTGATTATTTAATTTTAGGTTTTTATGTCAAACGTTTTTGGTATGAAAAATCAAGATTTGATTTTTATTTAGAAGTTTATTTTTTGTTACGATTTTGCCTTTGTAGTGAGGGGTGATTTTTTGTATTTCTGTCAGTTGTGGACGATTTTTTTAGGCAAGCGAAATCTATTCAAAAATTATTCTTCTGTCCATTCTTCCAAATGCTAGGTACCGTAATATCAGGTGACTTTGGCCTACTTGATTTCAAAGAATGTCTACGATTAATTTGTAAATATAAATTGGTGTTATATACCAAAATATTGATCTTTGACCACTCTTTCAAATTGAGACTGGAATAGAAAATCAATAAAAATAATAACTATCTGAATGAAAATGCAAATTTTCAATTTCAGATTTTTTCTTTTAAGTTAGGGTTTTTCCAGAATATCTTTCAGATGTAGTCAATGTCCAGCGTTGCTTTAGCCGGGAAAGTAGTTGTTTTCTGTTAGACATTCACAAAAAATAACTTGATTTTTATCGTGGATTTTTCAATTCACAGAAAAATATTTTTATTCAATATTTAATTGAGAATATTTCCACTTTTAGCTATTAATGTGATCTTTGTATGTGGATATTTGAAAAAACATGGTGTGCAAAGTCACCCGCATATTATTGAGGGCTGGCTTTGACCCATGGCTTAAATTTTGGGTGATTTAAAAGTAATCCGACGGATAAAATAAGCTAAATAAATTTGCCCATAAAAACGTTATTTCATTTTTAATCATCATAAATGAGTAAAAAAAATTGCTAGTTGCAGACAAATTTTATGCAAGTTGAATTTGGTTGCAAATGACTCCTAAATCGAATACAGTGTTACAGGTATGTATACAATAGAATGACGAAAAATCAATTCGATAAAAAAAACATGCTTACATTTTTTATAATTAATAATGTCTATTTCTGAAAATGAGCCAAAGTCACCCGAAATTACGGTACATTATCTAAATACGGGTATCTTTCTTCTTGGGCAATAATATCAAACATTTCAAAAAAATCATCTGTTATATCTACGAACATCTTTGCAGTCGGGTATAAAACAAAAATATTCAACACAATAATAATTTTCAGAATAGTCAATGTCTATTGAAATGTCAAACAATCAAATAGGTTAAAATCGGCAAATTATCTCCTTAAACCGCCGAATTCATGAGATTAACTTAAACCATGGTTAAACTAGGTTTATCTCATAAACCCGTATTGAACAACTCAAACAAAATTGGTAATCCTGGTTTGAGCCAAATCACTTGGTCATCTTCGATTGAACAACCGGGCCTCAGAAGGTTTATTTTATTTTTTAATTTTCAGTTCCGTATTTCATCGGTTCAATTTTCTGTTAAAAAGTTTTTCGATTTTTTGTGGCTGATATCTACTAATTACTACCTACTTGTTGACTTACTGACCCACCTTACTTCAACTATTACCAGTTAAATAATATGATTATCTACTTTTACTATTTGTTGTAATATAAATTATTTTTGTTGTTCTGGTCAGTTTATTTCATGACTTTGTATATCATTCCATCCTCTCATAGAATATAATGATTGTAACGGATGTAGAAGAACAAAAATATTGACAATAGCGATCTGTCATTGTCAACTACATACGTGTGCCAATGTTCACAAGTGAAAAATCAATTATCTCCTATTTTTCCACCCGTAAGGGTGGATTATTCCATCTGGAATCCAACTGTGAGTATTACCATATCTAATAAAAAAAGAATCATCCAAATCGAAGAACCCAGTACAAAGGTATGCCTGATAGAATTGGTTAACGGACCAGAATTCAGAGGGTGAGTGATCATTATCCTTCATTTCGCTACCCTTAGGGGTGGATTTCATCTTTCAAATTCAAATGGGACCAACTTCAGACCAAGAATTATTAGAATCGGACGTCTCAGTAAAAAGTTATGCGTGGTCATACATAAAAAAAAATATACGCGTCGACTAGAGAACCTCCTCCTATTTGGTTTCGTCGGTTAATAATGCGAATAGTAGCAGAGTGGTTATTTCGATTAGCCTCACCAAATATGATAACTTCTCTTCTACTGAACGAGCCATATTAATCAACGAGAGAAATTATAAAGAAAGTTATAAAAAAATCTAAATAATAATAATTATTTGACATTTGAAAAAAATAGTTGCCATAGTCTCGCAAAAAACAATATTATTTCACAAATTAATTCGCTCATTCTCAAATGGATAAATAAATCGTTAATTGGAGCCCTTTCTTCATGTCAGTCGATGTCTGTGACTATAATTCCCACCTATAAGAAGTTCGAAGTATGTAATAAATCTATAGATGAGTCAGAAGGCATCGATTCAGTCGAAGCAGTACTCCAGAACGAAATAAAATATGTGGGAATTCCGTGCCTGTACATAGCTGCATTGCTGCATCAAGTGTACACTTCGAAAGTGCATTTAATGAATAGTACGGACGTATATTAACGTGGGAACTCGATAAGGTGGCAGGATCCATCCATTATATTACTCTCTACTTCTATAACACCAATAATTTATAGCAATACAATAATAATTACGAAGATATTCCTAGAAAGTGGTTGATATTGACATCATCGGAAAATGAGGTTCAATGTACCGATTGGATTTGGTTGGTAAACGCCGCAACAGCATAACTCCATTAAATTTGGGGTTTATTATTCTGTAAATTGGTTCTGTCATCGATGCCATTTTATCGGTAGTGAATATTGGTAATAAATCAGTCTATTTAATGAGGAGTATAATTTCTCTATAATTTCCATGGTTTATGGAACAAATCCGCCAAGTGTGAGTTTCACTCGCGTACCAAGATTTTCGTACCATTTTATTTACAACATAGAGAAGTTTCATTTCACTGTTCATGTTCAAGTCAGACATAGAGAAATGTTATTTCACTGTTCATGTTCAAGTCAGGTGTGATGGAATACGTTCCATACCAATATCCATACTATTTGGTACTATTTTGGTCACGAAAAAATCTTTATTGAATTGTTTTAATAATGAGAGATTGTTTTAAATACTTGTTCCAGAAAAAAATGTATTCACTATGCTCATCTGAATGAAAAGAAATATTTGAGAGCAAATCAGAACATAAATGATTGATGAAGAAGAAGTCTTACGATAGATCCCACGCAAAGCAGACGTATTTCGAGTGATATCAGTTGTGTAAGAGTGTGAGTCAGTGTTAACACGTTCGCTGCCAATATATTCTAGGTTATGTTACTCAGAAGCCAATTTTTGACAAAATTTTATTATTTTTGTGCTAACACAAGTAACAAATCTCAAAACCAACTTTGAGCGTTGTTTTTTTTAATTTGCCCCAAAAAAAATTTTTCGAAATTTTCAAGTGTCACTGGCTCTTTCACCGAAATATTGGACCTATGTGCCAAGTGGCTCTGATAATAGTCGCATTTTTTTAAATTAATAATGGGGTATAGCCAACTCCAAACATCAATGATTAATAATAATCGATTTTCTATAAAATCACCAGCACAAAATAACTGAAAACTTGTAAAAATTACATTTTTTACAAAACACAAAAAATGTGCTCATTCACGTACAAGTAACAAAATAAAAATACTTAAAACTAACAGAACGTTTGATTTTTTTCGACAAAGAACACTTTTCTTTGGATCATACAGAATCACTATTCAAATCTAATGAACTAAAAAAAAACAGAAATCCTTTACAAAAATAAACAATGTATTATATCACAACATAAAAACCATAAAAAAGTGGTTCTCCGTCATTTGGATTTTTTGCAAAATTCAGCTAGAGCAAAATAACTAAAAAGAGATTTCAACTGATACTGTTTGCTATTGCCTTACAATGAAAATAAGGGTCCTTTTTCCAATAATCTTGAAAGCGCCTTAGCCTAACATTTCCCATATAAAGGAACACCCCCAAAAAGAAAACAATAGTTCGGTCACTGTAAGGTCCTTGCAAACGCACAAACGAGACTTTTCTTTAGTGGACTTCGATAAAAAATCGTTGATTGCATTTTTGTTTGTTTCTTCGACAACTTCTTGAAGGAACTGCTCTAAAAAAACTATATGTCTAAAAAAGTCTATAGGAGTATTACCAATCGGAGGAACAAGCAAGCTTTCTTTTTTCAAAAAGGAAACATTTTTCATGTCTGGGAGTTTGTTTTCCAGTCAACATGTGTACCTTTCGTATCATTGTTACTCGTTGCAATATTTGGTTGTTAGTCGGCGTCGTCAGTATTTTGTTGTATGTTATCTGCACTTACTGCCCCGTCATCACTAGAATCCCACCCCATGGACACCACTGACTCCACGTCGTGTAATATTTCTTGCTAATTCTCGCTTTTTTGGATTAGAAGGGCCCGGTACAGCACTCTCCTCGGTCATTTTTAAATACGACTACCAACTTTTGAAAAGAAAAAAAAAAGAAACTAGATTCATTATCGTATAAAATAATACCTTTACGCAGTGCCTACACCGCCACACACGTAAGACTTCAGTGCCTAACTAATACATCTACGTTATAAACAGCCAAAGTCGGCGGCTCTTTAAAGAGTCGGTGGCACATTCATTGTGTCGACCTGGCTCTTATGAGAGCCAGTGGCAGCGAACGTGTTAATCGACAACAATGGAAAGGGACAATACAATCGTTCTTGATTTCAAATTTGTTCGGAAAAAACCAACAAACGTAAACCTGCACAGATGGATAAGAGATAATTTCAATTAGATGTATTCAATTCGATCACATAAAATATAAAGTGTACATAACCTTAGTCTCGGAAATTATAGTGAAAGCTACTGTTGGAAAATTCGAAAAAGGTATTGTAAAATACAGTGTTGACGATGGAAATGTTTTCGATGTATTTATTGCTGAGGATGTGGATGATGTGATGATACGAATTTACGATTTGCCAATTCAATTGAATAATTCGAGGATCAGAGAAAAATTGAGACAATATGGAATAGTCAAAAGTATGAATAAAAACTTTTTAACAAAAAATTAAACCGACGAAATACGGAACTGAAAAGTAAAAAATAAAATAAACCTTATTAGTCTCAGTAACTAGGCTCCTAAAATAATGTAAGTAACTAATTTTGAGTCGGCGCCAAACAAACAAGCAAATGAATCAGGTAAGGCGTAAAATGATGACATCGAGTTGCGCGGTGACATTCTGATAATTTTTTTGAAGTAATTTAATGATGTTCGGTGATTGTTTGTTTGGCGCCGACTCAAAATTAGTCACTTACATTAGTTTAGGAGCTTAGTTACTGAGACTAAGAAGGTTTATTTTATTTTTTACTTTTCAGTTCCGTATTTCGTCGGTTTAATTTTTCGTTAAAAAGTTTTTATTTTTCAATTTTTTATGGCTGAAATATACTAATTACTACCTACTTGTTTTTTTATTACTTCCAAAATACTTACTTACCCACCTTACTTCAACTATTACCAGTTAAATAATATGATTATCTACTTTTACTATTTGTTGTAATATAAATTATTTTGTTGTTCTAGTTAGTTTATTTCATTACTTCGTATATCATTCCATCCTCTCATATAATATAATGGTTTTGACGGATGTGAAACAGAAATAATGTCAGTAGCGATCTGTCATTGTCAACTACGTATGTGTGTGCCAATGTTCATAAGTGAAAAATCTATTATCCCCTATTTTCCACCCGTAAGGGTATATGATCCCATTCGAAATCTAGATATAAGGTATCCCCTATTTTCCACCCGTGAGGGTATATGATCCCATTCGAAATCTAGATATAAGGTATACCCTATCTATTAAAGAAAGAATCATCCAAATCGAAGAGCCCAGTACAAAGTTATGCCTGATAGAGTCGGTTAACGGACCAGAATTCAGAGGGTGAGTGATCAATATCCTTCATTCTGCTAGGGGTGGATTTCATCTTTTAAATTCAAATGGGACCACCTTCGAAGTACACCCTATCCACTGAAGGAAGAATAATCGGAATCGGACGCCTCAGTAAAAAGTTATGCGTGATCATACATAAGAAAAAATGATGGAAAAAAAAATATGGGTCGACTAGAGAACCTCCTCCTTTTTGGTTTCGTTGGTTAAAAATGAATTATATGTTGGAGAGGATTTATTCAAGGTGAAAACGGGTGTGGAAACGGCATGGATTGCGATGAAAGAGAAAATTCCGTCATACATCACAATCGACGGAAATATGATGCATGGTATGCGATCAACCAGGCCACGAAAGAAGAGAGGGGTAGCTCGCAAACCCCAGATCAAACAAACAAAGACACCAAGAAACAACAAGGAGAAACAGTTGTAGAAATACACCAGCCACCCCAAAAAACAAGTTAGACGAAAGCAAGTCCACCATATTATAGAAGAGAAGTTGTCAGAAATGGAATCAGAATACTCAGACGCAGTTAGCAATCAATCAATACTCCAATTTTCCTGAGACTTTTTTACATAGCGATATTATAGAAGAAACACAGGACCAAAAAGTTGAAAATAAACAGGAAGAAAAAAAAAAGAAGGCGCGAAAAACAAGGAACAAGTTCAGAAGGAGAGGAAAAAGTACCCATCTAATAATAAAACTCATAAATAAAGAGAAGAAAGAGAAATAGAAGAGAGCTGGCGACAAAAGTGATCACACGGAAATGCAGGAATCCCAGGACAAGAACAAGGAAGATAAAGAATTCATATTCATCACAGGAACAATTTCGTATTACTCATTGTATACAGGGGCAGGCGTCACAGGTTCTACAGTGAGGAATGTCAAAGGGAACATGATTCTTAGGTTTTCTCTACCAGCAACATTGAAATTGATTTTCGCAAGTAAATGACCACAGTCGATTTCATGATAAATGGTTTTATCTTTTATAGAGTGGGCATAATTTCAAATTGTGTTAATATCGGTTGTATAAGTATATTGTTTTTGAAACCAGGAAATTTCATTAATTTGTTTTTGAAAATAAAATTAATGTGAACTATAATTTGAAAATTATGAATTCGGATGTAAAATGATTTCAAGAATCCGAAAAACAAACAATATACAGGGTCCCATTTTAATTTCTAAAGTTAAGGTCATTTCCGATGAAACTGGAAGTTGTAGAAATGTATAGTATCGTCAGAAAAATGACATTTACTTCGAATATTAACCCTACCGAGTTTCATTTTACACGATGGAAAAAAAAAATGGCAGCCCGAAAGTGATCTCGTTGTATAGTTTGTTTGAAGGTTGAAGACGATGTGGTAACTTGATTACTCTCGTTTCGGACGTCCATCGTGTTGATGGTTTTAAAAGATTTTCAAGGCGTTTGGAATGCTTGTATCTGCAATCGTCTTCAGGTGAATACTGACAAGCTTAGGTGCTACTTACTTATTTATATGTCTGACAGTGCAATGGTGCGTGTAATTTCGCCATGTGCAGTGGTGCGTGTAATTTCGCGCGGTGTGGTGGTGCGTGAATTTTCGCGCCTCTGCAGCCCGCCAGAAAGAGCAATCAGTGGTTTCCATACGTTCTTGATCTCAACGCTTGGTTGACTAAAGGCGTTATTGGCTTCGATGTAGGCGGCCTCTTTGAACTTTTGTTTAAACCAATGCTCCTCTCCATGTAGAACACTTGCGTCTTCCCAAAAAATTCGATGGTGCTCAGTCCAGGCGTGCTCATCCAATCTTACTGATAACGGCCACTTTGTCTCTCCAATGTGGGAATCTTCGCATTCACATGGAACTTCATGAATGCAATAGCTACCGATTTCATTTTTGTTGTCCGGTTTGGTACTGCCGGATTGGAAGCAGCACTTGATGAACTTTTTTTCGATCCTTCTGATCTTCTTGGTGACACCTCTGATGTACCGAAGGCATCTCACTGTGCTTTTCCGTTGCTTTCCAGATGTCTTAGGTCTCTGGAGTTGTGTCAATACTTCTCCTAGGAGTTTCTTGGTTTCTTTCATCCCAGTGAAGGTTCTCTCTGATGTTCTCTGAATCGGCATCTAGTGACTCCTTGTTGTTGCGTTAATGCATCGCTCTTTCTGCCAATATTCTCACAATCCCTCTTTCTTTCGAATTCGGATGGTTGGATTTGTAGTTGGGATACTTTTCCGTGTGTGTATTCTTTCTATAGACAGAGGTGTGGATGTCATTGCCTATCCTCTCAACGTTTACATCGACGACAGGTAAGGCACCGTTGGTTTCCATTTCTATCGTGAATTTGATCGAATCCCTGATGCTGTTTTGTATTGAACTCCAGAGACCGAAGACATCTGAAGAGCAACAACGAAGCACAGTGATCTGCCTTCCGTACATCAGAGGTGTCACCGAGAAGATCCGAAGGAGCGGAAACAAGTTCAACATCAAGAGCTGCCTCCAATCCGGCAGTACTTCACGGAATTCGATTACCAAGACCAAACTTGACAACAGAAAAGAAATCAGCAAGTATTGCGTTTATGAAGTTCCATGTGAATACGGATATTTCTACATTGGGGAGACAAAGAGGCCGTTATCGGTTAGATTGGATGAGCACAAGAAATGGACTCAACGTGGAGAAACGCCAAAATCAGGAATTGCTGACCACGCCTGGACTGAGCACCATATAATTCTATGGGACGACCAAAGTGTTCTACATAGAGAGACACATTGGTTCAAAGTTCAAAGGAGCCGCCTATATCGAAGCCAATAACGCCTTCTTAGTCAACCAATCGTTGAGATCAAGAACGTATGCTCTTTCTGGCGGACGGCAGAAACGCGAAACTTCACGCACCACCATACCGCGCAAAATCACACGCACCACTGCACATGGCGGAATTACACGCACCATTGCACCGACAGACATATAAATAAGTAAGTAGCACCTAAGCTTGTCAGTATTCACCTGAAGACGATTGAAGATACAAGCATTCGAAACGTCGTGAATACCTTTCAAATCTATCAAGACGATGGACGTCCGAAACGAGAATAATCGTCTTATAGTGTATACTTGAATCTTTCTGTCTAGAGCATCGTAAATAAAATCCAAACAGCACATTAGGTGCAACTTGATACTTTTTTTCAAATTCTTTTCGAGAGCTTAATTTTTTTTATACGCATTACTCATTAGTTTTTTTTTGGTAAAAATGTCATCCATTTGGGAAATAGACCTCTTCCGATTGTAGGCGCCATCGTTTCTTTGTCTAATCGTAGTTATATTATGTTTTTTTCGAGACAGTTCTAGCCCCTGAAGGAGACAAATACTCATTTCCCTAGCTACAGGTTAGTCGAATAATGCGTTTATATAAATTAAAAACCCACTACGACACATCCTGTATAACATGAAAAATGTACGATGTGCGTGTAATATCATATCTGTTCATTTTCCCACAGGTTATCAATTAACTCCCACGATATATTCCGACGAATTCCACTTCCTCCTCCCAAAAACTTCCCGCACGTTCTCGCATCTCCTCCTCTCCTCCTCTTCGCCGTCTCCATGGGTGGTCCCTGTCCATCTCCGACACATCAACGATCACATTTATTGCTCCTCGATGGGATGACCATTAAGCGAACATCAATTAGAGACAGGTGAGGGAGTTCGAGCGAGCAGCTCTTCGTGCTGTCACTCCGGACAACAGAAACAAATCCGATATTCGATACTGGCCGAGGTGGTGTTTACTTCGCGCGGTGGCCGACAGAGGAGCCTACAGGGTGAGTATCATTTGGAATCGAAGCGCAAACACTTTTATGGTGATGCTAATATAATCTTCCCATATATATATATATATATATATATATATATATATATATATATATATATATATATATATATATTTATATGAAAAAGTTATTCCTGACGAAGGCGAATGCCTTTCTGTCGAAACGTCGAATTTATGTTCATAGAATTTGCGCCAAAATAAGTCTTTCCACTTCAACCACAAAACAAATTTCTCAATAATAATGAACCAAAACCATAAGAAGTCCCCCAAAGAAATATAAAAATAATATATATATATATATATATATATATAATAATAATAATACTAAATAAGTATATTATAAGAAATATGATGATGATGATGATGATAAAGGTATATTGATAAATAAAATGAAGGTATATTAATGAATTATAAATGAATATAATATGTTAATTATGTATGAATAATGAAAAAGCGAAAGAGTATGTACACAAAATAAAAGTAAATAATATGAGAGATTCAGATAAATAAAATATCCAATTCAATATGAATATAAAGAACAACTGAAAGAAAAATAGGAAAAATGATAAAACAGTATAATTGAAAAGAGTACCAGTAATTGTAAAATCGATAATTGAAAATAATATCAGTATAAAATATAAAATGAAAGTAAGATAATCATAAAATATAAAATGTCATATATGATAATATCTTGAAAAGTTTTCTCTCTTGATCTGAAAAGAAGTCCATAGTCAAGTTTTTCTGGAACAACAAAACGTAGTACTAGTAGTTGTAAATAATAGTTATCGTTGTAGAACTTGTTTTTCTTGAAGTCCAGCACAAGAAGTTTTCTGAAATTAGAAAAATATAGTATTAGTCAAAGTAAAGTTAATAAATATAAATAAGGAAATTGATATTCAAAGTTTTCTAACCAGTAGAAAATTATTGAATATACATTTAGGAATGTTGTTATGTTATGTTATGCCAGTTGTTCATTTTAAAAGACTAAAAACCCACAAAAAGAATAATTACTAGATGGTTAATGGTTTCAAGAGTTTGTTTGTGAATAACTTTTGAAATTCTATGTATATTGTGAGCCTAGGTAGAATATGGATAGATAAAAATGTCAAAATACTATAAAACAATCAATTTCATACATTGTCAAAATTATTATAACTCATAATTGCTCAAAAGACAATAAAAAGTCTAAATTTACAAAATTTTCAGGAATAAACAGTAATCAACACATTTATAAATTTGAAACATACAGTATATGAAACTGTAGCTAACAAAAAGTAGCCAATGATAGAACAGCAAATGTCTTTATAAAAATAGGCAATCAGGGAATAGATGGTCAGGTGTAAAATTGGAAATTGTGGGAGAGTAGCAATGAGATGGTATCAAAAGCAATTATTTTTGAAATTTGTAAATAATGATAAGAGTGGAAAAATAATTGTATATATAAATCATGCAATATAAATATAAACAGTGACAAGTGACAATTTAGTGCACCAATTCAAAAATTCAAATGAAAAACAAGGAGAAAAGGATGTAGCTAGGCGATAGAAAACAAAGCTTCAAAGGAGATCGAAATAAAATTCCAAGCGGAGGCCACGCAAAAATTTTACTAAAAGAAAATTGGAATAATCCCATCATTTGGTAAACAAAACCAATATTACCTTGATGATAACATATCCACGGATCCAAATGCTGATTTCCTCATCTATATAGTTCCTGATACATGATATTGCAGTCCTGACATCGATTGGAGAGAGGAGATATCCTGATTCATGGTATAATTAGAACACCAACAGTTCCAACCAGGTATAAAAACTTTAATAGTGTACTTCCGGTCCTGAACTATTTCACCAATAACGAATTTCACATTCGAAGAACTTTTTGTCAACCTATTTTGAACAATAACAGAAAACGTCACTCTCACGGAGAAAGTGAGGTACTGTTTATCTATCCATGATCTGATTTATTATTTTTATCCGTGATTATTTGTTTGATTCACCCTAGTATAAGTTATTTCTCGTAGGCCAGGTATTTTAAGTCTTCCTGAATAAAGGAGATAATTGCTTTATGATATTTTGTTGTTTGTTTTCTCACAATGATCAACAAACATACCTACGACCATTGAATAACTTGAGTTTGACATATCAAGTAGTGGCTAAATTGCTTTGAACCGGCTATCTGAGATGAGGGCGCACCAACTGTGCTAGCTGTGGCGAGAAAAGGAATAACAATTGTCAGCTACGTGACGAGAGAACAGTGACGTTCGTTGGCAATTATTATTACCACAAACAAATTATTATACAGGGCAAAAATATCTATCTATATCATATCAATTTGGTTCACAAAGAATAACGAAAATTATTATCAATTATTATATATAATTAATACATATAATAAATGATTGGTATTTGGGTTATGCAGCAGGCCAATAAGTGTACTCTTTTACACAGATTCCATGCTTTCGATAATATTTATGATCATCAGGAATGCTACAAAGTAGGAAAACACGTATGAATATATAATAAAGAAAAAACAAGCCAGTTTATAACTTACAGTGTAGGTGAGGTTATGCGGCGATGATGTTGAAAATAATAATGATTTTATATGGATAAAACTGGTGATAAAACATCTTTCAAAACTCCCAGGAATCAACCACAATCCACATTGTATACGGAAACAATGTATAATTATGTTGAGATGATTGGATCGTGTTTTTCTTTGAAGAGGTTGTCAACTAGACATGTGACTGAATAAATTCTCAAATAGACTGACACAACAGATGACATGGACCATGGGAATGAAGCAGTGTTACCAAGTGAACTTCTCAAAGGTATGGAATATTTCTATATATAGATTTAAATAAAAGTTAATTCATTATTATACTGGATTAATAATTTAGACTTATGAACATAAGATGATGTGGATTAAAAGAATCAAACTATGTTATATGCATTCATGGGGGTAATCTGCTGATTCCCCTACACATAGGGATTGTCTACAAAAATTAAATAAGAGTAAATATCACTCAAGTGATTTAAATATGAAGTCGCAAACATGAATTTTTCCACTTAACTTAATTTTCTCAAATGGCTTTTTGTGAAAGATATTTTTTTTACGAATAATTTGATACCACACACGTTCACTTTATTTTCACTATTATTCTGAATAATTGCAAGAAGCGATCATACCTGATAATACGTATTCGGTATACTTATGCACTATGTCCTGTTATTCTAGTTATCCGTGACAAACAATTGAAGCTGTTGCTAGGACTACCAAAATAAATAGGCTAATGAATATGCTGACACTTTAAAAAATTTATTTGTTACGTAGTTTAAAATTTCATATGGAAAATTGTACTAGAAACGAGAAAATGTACATGTTGCTAATTTACGGAGAAGCAAAAAAGAATGCAACTGATGCAGCTTGAATTTATGCTCAGAGATTTCCTAATCGTCGTCATCCCACTCGGCATTATTTTCCAGAACTGGAAAGGACAATGCGATATGAACCAGAAGAAAATGCCAATAACTTCATCGTCAGTGAATAAAAAGAAGGAAACGTGTTGGCCTATATTTAAGTCAAATTGTTTTATGAGTGTGATATAAGTTATTCGTCCGTTTATACAGAGAAGATGTACGATTCACCAACTTGGGTCTGTTGAATCGGAATAATAAAAGGTACTGGTCTCAAACAAATTTACATCTGATGCAAGAAGGGAATTTTCAAGAGCGATTTGGTTTCAATTGCTGGATGGGTATTATCGAAGGAAAACTTTTGGGACCAATAATTTTTGACGGACAACTTACTGCGGAAAGATATCTACAGTTCCTTAGATATCAAATTAATGATTTCATTGAAGATTTGTCACTGGCTAACCAAGTTGATATCTATTTTCAACAAGATGGAGCACCCCTCACAATTCTCAAGTTGTGAGAGAAAATCTGAATGACACCTTCCCAGAAAAGTGGATTGGCACTTATGGACCTATTCACTTTATTTTTTTCATAATGTATTATTTCTTTTTCATACTGTAGATCACCAGATCTTACTCCGCTAGATTTTTTTCTCTGGGGAACAATCAAGAATCAGGTTTATAACACAGCATCAGATACTCGTGAAGAACTGGAGTATAAAATAAGGGTGACATTCCAGAACATCACTGCGAAACAGCTAATCAATGTGATACGCGCATCAAATTTGCAGTGATCAAGGAGGAGTTCATTTTGAGAATTAAGAACCTTATTGGACTGATTTTCGACTTTTAAATAATTTTTAAAACGACTGTGAAGTCATAAGCCTCAAAGTCGTATTTTTCCCATGTTACTTGATCTGTATCATACTCAAGTAGTGTCCATGTTGAGATATGGTATATGTCTGTGGGGTAACTCTACGACGGTACCAGACATATATATATATTACAAGAACGTAATGTGAAGGTAATAGCTAGAGCACCTAGAAAATATTCTTGTAGAACATTATTCAAAAATAAAAAATCTGACCCTTGTTTCGCTATATATACTCGAAATGACTGTATTTGTTTTAAAAAATAATCAAAAATTCATGACCAATAGGGATGTTCACGAAATGACTACAAGTCAAAACATGATTTTTCACATTCCTCACCGTGAATATAGGATTTCATCAGATGTGCCATCTGTGATGAAATTTTCAATAAATTACCGAAGATTATAACACAGGTTACAAATTATACTGAATTTTCCCGAATTCTCAAAATAAATTTGATAGATAGATGTTACCCTTGGTAAATTCCTCAACTCATAGACATATATCTTTTTAATCTTTTTACATTTTTACCTGTTTTTTATCTTATTTTATTTTTTTAATTGTTTCTAGATGATGAATTGTGACAATTTATATACGTACGTGTATGTCCAAATAAAAAAAAATGAATTAAATTGATTCCGATACTTTTTACCTCAGATGGATTGGAAAAAAATGATATGTTCATCATGAAATTTCGAATATCAAAACAATCTGAAATATCAGAAGCTGTAGAATGAATAAAATGATGCTTTCCGATTTCATATCCCTATATTCAGTATAACATGAAACAATGTGAAAAAATATGAACTAGGAAAAATTGAATTGATTAACGAAATGGAAAAATATAGTCCGACAGTTCCCAAAAAACTTAAACAAAGTTATCCGAGCATAAAACCCTCTAAATCCAATAGTAATGATTTTTTTTATAAGATCAAATCGAAGTGGAAGTTTAACCTACCACCAGGATAATTTCAATTCTCCGTATCGAAGTTTTCTGAACCGTGATTGCAAATCATGAAAAAATAAAATAACTTAAATTTTAGGAAAAAATCTCAGTCTCACAGTGGAAAAAATAATTTTTGGAATCAATTATTTCTGAAAGTATAAATTATCAGTATCTTTCGAGGTAGTTACAGTATATGGCGCATAACTCTTTTTTAGGTGAGGGATACTTATCGTGAACAATATTCGAATATCAGTAGGTATTTTTCGTGAAATTCCCGGAAAATGTTTATTCCTGAGCAGTCTCGCTAACCAACCCCTTTGTCCGCCAATGCTTTGTATCGCCTTTGACATCACCGATTCCCAGCATTCCCCTCTCGAAGTGTACTTTATTTGACAGTGGATTAGAGAAAACATCAGTTTCATTGGTAGTCTGAAAGCTGTGGAATTTCCTATCGAATCTCAGTGAAATGCCAAAAATTCAATACGGACTCTGTTTGTGAAGGAATTATCGACATACATATTGTAGAGTGGGTGTTATGTTGACAATTTGGGATTTTATTGGCAAATATTTGCCGTTCGCTCGCTCAATTGGCATTGCAGCTGAAAATCGCGTTTCTAGTGCTACAGCCATTGTAGCGATGTGGAAAGCCCTTAGGATTCAACGGGAGCATGGATGATGTAATTGAAATGGAGATTCTACTTATTTAATTTTGGACATTGTTAATGTGATAATCTTGAATATTCATTGATTTGTTTGGAAATATAAACATGATATTCATAAGACCAGATGTGGAATCATCTGCGACTGAAAGATAAACTTTAGTCACTATCTTCCATCGTTCAAAAAAACCTCTTGTGGGGTATTCATGTTGAAAAAAGGAACATTCTCAATTGAATATTGAGTAGAAATATTTTTCTGTGAATTGAAAAATCCACGACAAAAATAAAGCTATTTTTTGTGAAAATCGAACAGAAAACAACTACTTTCCTGGCTAAAGCCACGCTGGACATTGAACTGCATCTGATAGATATTGAAAAAGGACCCTAACTCAAAGGAAAACATCTGAAAGTGAAAATTCTCATTTTCATTCAAATATTTCTACTCAATATTCAATTGAGAATGTTTCCTTTTTCAACATGAATATTCATATTTTCTATAATTTTTTTTGCAGGATGATGTAATTGAAATGGAAATTCTACTCATTTAATTTTGTACATTGTAAATGTGATGATCTTGAATATTCATTGATTTATTTGAAAATATAAACATGATGTTCATAAGATCAGATGTGGAATCTTCTGCGACTGAAAGATAAACTTCAGTCACTATCTTCCATCGTTCAAGAAAACCTCTTGTGGGGGTATTCATGTTGAAAAAAGGAACATTCTCAATTGAATATTGAGTAGAAATATTTTTCTGTAAATTGAAAAATCCACGATAAAAATAAAGTTATTTTTTCTGAAAATCTAACAGAAAACAACTACTTTCCCGGCTAAAGCCACGCTGGACATTGAACTGCATCTGATAGATATTGAAAAAGGACCCTAACTCAAAGGAAAACATCTGAAAGTGAAAATTCCAATTTTCATTCAAATATTTCTACTCAATATTCAATTGAGAATGTTTTTTTTTCAACATGAATATTCATATTTTCTATAATTTTTTTTTGCAGGATGATGTTATTGAAATGGAGATTTTACTCATTTGATATTGTAAATGTGATAATCTTGAATATTCATTGATTTGTTTGAAAATATTAAGATGATGTTCATAAGATCAGATGTGGAATCATCTGCGACTGAAAGATAAACTTTAGTCACTATCTTCCATCGTTCTAGAGAACATTTTGTGGGGTATTCATGTTGAAAAATCATCTGCGACTGAAAGATAAACTTTAGTCACTATCTTCCATCGTTCTAGAAAACATTTTGTGGGGTATACATGTTGAAAAAAGAAACATTCTCAATTGAATATTTGAGTAGAAATATTTTTCTGTGAATTGAAGAATCCACGACAAGAATAAAGCTATTTTTTGTGAAAATCGAACAGAAAACAACTACTTTCCTGGCTAAAGCCACGCTGGACATTGAACTGCATCTGATAGATATTGAAAAAGGACCCTAACTCAAAGGAAAACATCTGAAAGTGAAAATACTCATTTTCATTAAAATATTTCTACTCAATATTCAATTGAGAATGTTTCCTTTTTCAACATGAATATTCATATTTTCTATAATTTTTTTCTGGAGGATGATGTAATTGAAATGGAAATTCTACTCATTTAATTTTGTACATTGTAAATGTGATAATCTTGAATATTCATTGATTTGTTTGAAAATATAAACATGATGTTCATAAGATCAGATGTGGAATCATCTGCGACTGAAAGATAAACTTAAGTCACTATCTTCCATCGTTCAAGAAAACCTTTTGTGGGGTATTCATGTTGAAAAAAGAAACATTCTCAATTGAATATTGAGTAGAAATATTCTTCTGTGAATAGAAAAATCCACGACAAAAATAAAGTTATTTTTTGTGAAAATCTAACAGAAAACAACTACTTTCCCGGCTAAAGCCACGCTGGACATTGAACTGCATCTGATAGATATTGAAAAAGGACCCTAACTCAAAGGAAAACATCTGAAAGTGAAAATTCTCATTCTCATTCAATTTCTACTCAATATTCAATTGAGAATGTTTCCTTTTTCAACTTGAATATTCATATTTTCTATATTTTTTTTTTGCAGGGATGTAATTGAAATGGAGATTCACTCATTAATTTGACATTGTAATGTGATAATCTTGAATATTCATTGATTTGTTTGGAAATACAAACTTGATATTCATAAGATCAGTTGTGGAATCATCTGCGACTGAAAGATAAACTTTAGTCACTATCTTCCATCGTTCAAGAAAACCTCTTGTGGGGTATTCATGTTGAAAAAAGAAACATTCTCAATTGAGTATTGAGCAGAAATATTTTTCTGTGAGTTGAAAAATCCACGATAAAAATAAAGTAATTTTTTGTGAAAATCTAACAGAAAACAACTACTTCCCCGGCTAAAGCCATGCTGGAGATTGAACTACATCTGATAGATATTGAAAGAGGACCGTAACACAAAAGAAAACATCTTAAAGTGAAAATTTTAATTTTTATTCAGATATTTCTACTCAATATTCAATTGAGAATGTTTCTTTTTTCAACTTGAATATTCATATTTTCTATCATTTTTTTGCAGGATACTCGGACATACACGAGAAATATTCGCCTTTCTATTTTCCATTGCTAGTAAAAAAGGCAAATTTTTTTATTTGAAGGAGAAATGTTTGATAATTTTGTAATATCGTAAACTCATATTATCATAGTTATATTTCCCAGTGAAATGAGTTAAATATCGATAGTACTATAAAATTTTATTTCAAAAGTTTTACATGAGTGCATAAAACTTAAGGTTTAGTCAGTTTGTATTTTTGAATAACATTTGGGTATTCAGAGTTGACCTCATTGGGCAGGATCCGAATAGGCTAAGAGCGGGCTGCAGAAACCCTGGCCAATCGAGTAACAGAATGAAATGTTTTTAAAATGTTAGTACTCACAGCAAACATAAGAAAAATTATTGACTGCCTGCGCAAAAGTTGTGCATAAGTTTCGTATAGCTTTTTCCGGAAAAAACAACCATACCAATGTAGCAAGAGATTGGTAATACTTTCTTTCGAAAATGATTTGTTTGGGGCGATATCTCGTTGCAAAACAAATCATTTCTCATGTCTAAGAGCTTGCTGCAGAAAACCTGGCCGATCAGAATGAAATATTTTTACAAGCTATTATTATTTAATTTCACAAATGTGTTTAATTCAAATCTTGCAAGTTAATTTTGACCCACTTCTATTTGTAGGATTGACGTGATATTTGGCAGGTGTTCATAATTATATAATGACAATGCATTATGGAATTTTTGCCAAAGAAAAAACAAAATGGCGGCTCCAATATGACGGACGAGTTTTGTGATTAGTATGTGGGGGTTTTTGGGGTCGGACATCATGATTCGGCGATGAGTTTTGTGGTTATAGCCCTAATCCAATAGAAATCGGTATGCGAACGTCCATGGGGTCAAAGATCTTGATTTTTTGTCAGAATTCCCGGATTCAAAATGGCGACTATTTTTGTGAATATAATCCGATTCCATTCAGAATTGGTGTGTGTGGGTTTTTGGAGACAAATATCATGATTTCTCAGTCGAAATTCATGAATTCAAGATGACGGCTTCAGGAAGGCGATGTGGTTTGTTATTATGGCCCGATTCCATACAAAATGAGTATGTGGGTTTTTCTGGAGTCGTAGATTATGAATTTTTGTCAGAATAGAATGAGATGACGAATTTCATGAATGACTAAAGAGAATTAAATAAAAATTATTGCAAAAAAAAATTAAGACAAGCTTTTATACAAAAAAGGAAAAAATAATTTTTAAGGTCATTCTATGAGTAACAGATTCAGAAGCTTGCCGCGAATATAAAATAGATATTTTTGTGTGGCAAGATTTTGAATCTGTTACTCATAGAATAATCTAGGTCAAACAAAGAAATAATTTTTTCCTTTTCGTCTTAATTTTTTTTTTCAATGATTTTCATGTAATTCTGACAAACATTCATAATCTACGACCCCAAAACAAACACTTACCAATTTTGAATGGAATCAGGCCATAATTACAAAACACATCGCCTTCCTGAAGCCATCATCTTGAATTCATAAATTTCGACTGAGAAATCATGACGTCCGACTCCAAAAATCCCTACACACCGATTTCGAATGAAATCAACTGTAATCACAAAAGTCGTCGCCATCTTAGAGCCGCCATCTTGAATTCGTCAATTCAGACAAAAAAAACATGATTTTTGACCCCAAAAACCCCCAATTTCTATTGGAATAGGGCTATAACCACAAAACTCATCGCCATATTCAATTCATGAATTTTGACAAATAAATCATGATGTCCGATCCCAAAATCCCCACCTTCTAATTTTGAATAGAATCGAACTATAATAACAAAACTCGTCTGCCATATTGTTTTTTCTTTGGCAAAAGTTCCATAATGTATTGTCACCGGAATCATGAACACCTGCCAAATTTCACGTTAATCGTACAACTGGAAGTAGTATTACGTACTTTCTGTGAGGTAACACAAAAAATTGGAATGCGCCGAGTTGCAACAGTGGAATTGGGAGTGGGTAAGAATTTTTTTTTAGATTATCAGATAGGGCGCCAAGTGATTTAGATAGACCTCACCCCAATAAAAGTTTCAAAGCCATGAAGAAAATTACTAAAATGACTCGTAACCACAGAGTAACTATGCTCAGATAATAAAATCAAAACCTATAGTTGTGAGAGATTTATTCGTAAAGAAATGTACGTGAACATATATGAATATGGGTATTATAAAGGGATATATTATTTTACCTAAGTAACTCTCAAGAGCACGGTGTTAACAACAACACCTTAATACAAATTCACAGGTAATTGGTGGATATTCGAATAACGTCAAAATCGCTTGATAGGATGAATAGTTAGCCTAAACTTAAAATAAATTTCCAGAATATATCGCTGATATGACCCTGTGACGGACGGCCGATATCTTGTAATCACTTAACACGTTCAAGAAAAATGAGAAAACCACTATGTGGTACTTACCCTTCTCCTGGTATGGTCGTGTGTATTCTTCTTTCAAACTTATATTACCCACAAATGGATGCTCTTTAGTAAGAGATATCCTCCTTATAATTTCCACAGTTCTGGAACTTTCTAGCATTCGATTGCTGCCGTTTCACAGTAATCGGTATCCCAAGAAAACGTCTGAAAGTGGTTATGAAAATATTATACGGCAACCGTAATAATGAATGCATATTGATACTTGATTTGCCAATGAAACTCACCTCTAAAACAGAAATCCCGATGTTCAATAAATCGTATTATATCACCAAAACTATATCCATTAAATGCCCAAGAAGATAATCAAAATCACCATGAAACCATAATCCATGAAATGATTATCTTCAATAGCGAATATGTGGAAAAATCCGTAGAACGATTATATCATATTATGACTGTCCACATTTCACTTTCGGTGGCAAGCATTCAAACACTTCTCTCTCGCTCTCTGCGAACCGAGAACCCAGCTCCTCACCACAGTTTTTGTTCATGCCTTACAAAAACCGAACTAGGCGAAAACGTTTACATCAGGTACACTGTTAAAAATGAGCAAATCGAACGTCTTTTTAAATCGATAGGAATGGATTGGAAAATCATAAGATAATGAATGAAATTCGTTACAGAAGGATAAAATTCACTTACCAGATTTGAACCAAACACACACATATTATGTGAAATCAAATAAAATCTTGTAAAAACAATTCATTGTTATTCGAGATTCTGCAGCCAGCTCTTAGACATTAGAAATGATATGTTTTGGGACAAATATTCGCTCCAAACAAATCATTTTTCAATTTCAAAGAGAAAAATTAAAAAAACTGCCAGAGCTGGGGTTTGAACCCACACGCTCCTTTCCGTGAACCCGTTTGAATCTCACGCATTAGACCGCTCGACCATTACGAAAATTACTTATGTTGAAAGTATTACCAATCTGTTGCTACATTGGTATGGTTGATTTTTCCGAAAAAAAGCCATACAAAACTTATGCACAACTTATGCCTAGGCAGTCAATGTTTTTTTTATGTGTGCTGTGTGTACTAACATTTTGAAAACATTTAATTCTGTTACTTGATTGGCCAGGTTTTCTGCTGCCCGCTCTTAGACTCTAATACAAAGAGTGTAAAAAAGATTAGGGTTATAGGTACGTACAGAGTAAGAACAAGCAAAGAATCAAACCATAATTCACCAGTTGAAATTATTTTTTTCGGGGTATACTGTACTTCTTGCAGTAACGGATTTATTTGTGGCAGTGGCTTCATTCGTTTGATTATCATAGAGAAATGAATTAAACAACGCTTTTTTTTGTCCCTGTGACAGCGGTAAAAGTTTGCCTTGACTTTTCCAGCGTCAAAACGGAACCTAACTTTTAAAACGGTGTAATTCTAGTAGGTCAAGCAAAGCACTGATGACGGTACGGCCTAAGATGTCTAAAAACCCTGGTGATATTGTTCAGATTTTCGAGGGGACACCACATGTTACTTCAACAGAGCTCCTCTCTGTGGTAGTCTGTGGTAGATGGCGCCGTCCAAAAATGTTTTATAGTCTCGCTTGATGTAAGAACTTAATTCCTGACATCTGCAGCATCTAATATGAAATTATTTTCAGTGTTTTGTCTTTGATTTGAAATATTGCTTAGCTCATTCCCGATTGTATTCTTTAAAAAATCACTCGTTCATCAGTTCGTTAGTGCGTGAGGAATTGTTTATTTTCAGATAGTGTAGTGTGTAAGGACACTTTTTGTAGAATGGGCCATATTTGTATTTTGTGTGGACAGTATAAGGCCGCAGATTCGAATATTCACCTGTATTCAGTACCAAAAGCGAGTACAAATCTTGACGAATTGACTAATAATGATATTTTCATAGTTCATCATATTGTATGCATTGAATTTTATATTTTCTGCAATTTAATGACAATTTAATTTCCAATTCTTCGTCTGTCGAAATGCAGTTAACCTCAAATTCAAATGGTACGAAATACGAAAAACAACACGACAGTGCTTTCTTTGTGCAATGTTCGGGGGCTTCTAATTCTAGATTTGCTTTCGGTGAAGTTTGACAGATATCTCTTTACAACCAATAGCAAAGCTAGAATTAGAACCCGCGAATAGTTCGCCTCAAAAAAAGAGCTGAGGAAATAAATATACCCTGTTACTGAATTGAAGCTTAAACGAAATTGGCGCCATCTGACACGCTAGTAATCTCTATTATCAAGTAGGCCAAGTGTAAGCAAGTCGATCCCAAACTTCTACAGGTATAGGTGCAAGCACCAGTGTTTTTTAGACATCTTAGTACGGCCCTTACCCCGACATGACAACCAAATCGTAAACAACGTTTTTGCGAGAATTATCGGAAAATAATTCAATGCGTAAAAATGTCTCGATTTGGCGGGTGCAGAAATTGAGAAAGAGTTTCCTTGCCTTCAGGCAATACAACTCAAAAAACTGCCAAAAAAAGTTACTCGTCCTAAGGACTTTTTTTCAGAGACAGTTTTTCTTGTTAAATTGACCAGCAACGGAATTCTCATTGAATTGAATTTCTGCTGTCCGCTCTTAGACAATAATACAAAGAGAGTAAAAAAGACTAGGGTTGCAATTATTTTTTTTCGAGGTATATTGTACTTCTTGCTGAGTGCATAGATACAGTTTTTCTTGTAAATGGAGAAACAAGAACAGCAGTAAAAGTTTGCCTTGACTTTGAACCTAACTTTTAAAACGGTCTAATTCTAGTAGGTCTAGCAAAGCACTGATGACGGTGTGGCCCTTAGTTACCCCGACATGACAACCAAATCGTCAACAACTTTTTCGCAAGAATTGTCAGAATCTCATTCAATGCGTGAAAATGTTTCGATTTGGAGAGTGCAAAAATTGAGTTTCCTTGCTTTCAGGAAATTCAACTCAAAAAACTGCCAGAAAAAGTTACTCGTCTTACGGACTCGTTTTTCAGTGACAGTTTTTCTTGTTAAATAGACAAGCAACGAAATTCTCATTGAAATGTCAAGTTTACTTCGACAAAAAAAGGTCTCGTGTACTTATAAGTGAAAAAAGAACCTGTGATTTTATTATACTTGAAAAACCATGTTACACATACGACTTTTCCACAGGTGAACATTGAAAAGCAGGAAAAGGAAGAAACATGTTTTAGGGAAAACCAACTACCTCTTTTGAGGCCAAATGCTATAGAGATCTCTCTGAAACAACCAATGACTTAACCAATGCCAAGCCATTTTACAGTTTCATGAAAAAATTTCGAAGAAGTTCTGCTCGTGTCACGACCTACATTACATTTTAGGAGAAATGAAATAAAATTGGTGGTTTATGCGAGGTGATTATATTATGAAATATTTATATTTGGTATTTAGCCATCCGAGTTCTTGGAGAGGAGAAGCGATGTGATTCCATCTGCCGAGCCCGCAGATTAAACGTACACAAGAATTCTGGACCACTTGTATTCCCTGGGCGTCTCTTTTGGTGATAGCGTGACCGTAGATGGGTCAGCGTAATTCAAGTGTGAGAGAATTAGTTTTTCCCCTTTTTATCTAGCACTTTTCTGTTGGAATATATCAATTTTAGGTTACAGAAAGCTCTTTGAACGAGGAAGATTGACATAGCCACGAGGGGGGGGGGAATCAAGAATAACTCTCAGGTTTTCGAGCTATGAGAGAAAGGAATAGTTTTTCCCCAATTAGCAGTAGAGATAGACATGATTTTTCCAAAAATTTAATAATAATTACAAAAGTTTCAAACTTCAGTGGAGTGAAGAGGATTTCTCATATGATATATGGTCTGATTTTGAACCTTTTTTTCCGAACGGAAGATGTTGAAAATCGGGATTTAATGAATTTTCACCTTGTTAGCGCGGAAAATTTGCAAAAATTCTGCAAACTTTCGAAGTTTTGAAAAAATAACAATGTACATCGTCTGATGAATTTGCAACCCTCACAAAAACGGAAATGTCTGTTTCAAATAATGGTTTGCAAGTGGAGATTCCTGACGTAGAATGTTTTCATTAATTTCAACTCCGTCTGCAACCGGAAATGGGGGTAAAATAAAAGAAAAATATTTTCGTACTTGTACTCTACCAAAAGGGAAAGTTTTGAGATCGGGCAGACAACTCCTTCACCAATTGGTGGCTATAATAATTTCAAACTATGTTACAATGCGGAATTTATTTTTGCAACACTTTGTTATCTGAATAAGAAAGATTTTGATATACCTAATAAATAACATTCATTTGTTATAGTTATTCTAATCCCAATTGGAACGGCAATAAAAAATAAGAGCACTACGGGGAGTGTTCATATGCACTGCCAAGCAAATGGAAAATTTATATACTACCAGTGTTTCAACTCTCAAAGCGTTCCCGGTACAATCATTAAAAAAAGTTGGTTAGTTGCCCAGATTATTAGAAAAAGGTGCTATAAAAATTTATTTGGGTGAAGTTCGGTAGCTGGTTTGGGACATCTGTTATCGAAGCCGCATGATTTACCCAGTTCAAATATTCCTTAATCAGGGGCCGTGTGTTGGTAGGTTGAATTTTCCTTGAAAATAATTTTTTCAATATGGCTTTTGGAGACCTTTCGAAACAAAAATAAAATTTTTGAAATAAAAAAGTTTTATTTTTGCAGGGGGGGGATCAATTGCTATGATTGTAAGTGGAACCGAAAAAATCCACTAGAAAATAATATCCGCCCCTTATTAAGGCGGCAATTAAAAAAGAAAACCTCCAGGGGAAATTTTTTATGTCCCAAATTGGGGGATTAACCATACCAATTAACTATCGACCAAAAAAGGTAACTTTTTTTGATAAATTCAAAACATCATATTACAATTGGGGAATTTCATAAAAATATTTTTGGACTTTTTATGGGGATCGAAATCTTTGACACTTTTTTATAATTTTTTGGGTTCTTAAAAAAAGTAGAAAACATTGAATTTAAAAAAACTCATACAGTTGTACATTTGTACAAAAAACCAATGTGTTACTCAAAATGTTTTTTTAGCGTAATGAATGCACAGCAGTTTGGTAACATGATTTATTACCAGAATAACAAGAAACTGACAATTGTATTTTTTGACAATCAACTATTTAACCAACCAAAAAATGCACATTCATCGATAGTCCGGGAGCAACAACTAAAAATTGCCTACCAATATGTTTTCTTTATTTTCAAAATTTTTTTAAATCAAAAAATTATTCTTACGTGTCGATTGAATTTCGTCCTCCATCTGGATTGTAAATTTTTATGCAAAACCACAATTGGGTAAAAAGCAAAGGGGGAAAGGAAATTTAATTTTATTCAATTCGAAATACATACCTGTAAAATTAAATTTGAGTTAATCGATTTTTTTAATTTTTTTTTTTTATTTCTTTTTTTATGAATTTGTACGAGATATACAATTTTTTAAGTTTTATATCCCCTTCCTTCCTGGGGATCGATTATTCTTTTAAAATTTCGTCGATTATAAATCATGTTGTTTTGGAATCACATTTTAATGAAGAATGATTAGTCATTTCTTTTGATAAAAAAAATTAAAAAACTTCCAATGGTCTTTTCCCCCGAAAAATTTTCAAAATTTTTATTATTTGATTTTTGCATTCGAAAAAATAGATTAAATTTATTTCCGCTGATTGTCGGAAACAGGTGATTGTTCGAGACCTATAATTGGTTAAAAAAAAATTTTTAATGGTTAACTACTCCGTATTATTCTTCGGGTGCAATTTCAATAACCATAAAAATAAACAGATATACGCGATGTATAATCAAGTAATAGACCACTGTAGATATGTCGGGCTAATATTTCTTAAACATTTTGTAAAATGTTTTCCTTTTTTGGCCAAACATAAAAAAAACTGTACCGTTGAATAAACGATTGAAGTCTCTTGTTCGAAAAAAGTGTAATTTAATTGAAATTTTAAACCAATTATTTCAAAATTTAAAAAAAGAAAAAAAAAAAATATTGGTGGAAAAAGGTTCCTTTTTTTGTATGTGTGAAATTCGTGACATTCATTTTTTCATTGAAAGCTGTTTCATGTGTTTTTTGAGATCTATAATGTTATGTCTCACAGCAACTTTACAGTTTTTTTTTATGTATTCTTTTTTTTCTTGTTTTTTTTTCCAAACTTTTCTCTTGAACTTTGAATTTAAATTTGATTTAAATATTAAAAATTTTTTTTATCGTATTTTTTATATTTTATATATATATATATATCAGTGCTATCAAAAAATCCCCCCCTCCCCTTTTTTTTTGAACGGGATACTTATAATAATGAAATTTGGGGGTGGAAAAAACGGATTTGGCTTCTAACTGGGCAAAAAGGGACCAAAGTCATAAATGACGTCCCCAAAGGCCCCCGTGACCAATAATTTTTAAAAGGGCCCTATGGCAAGTGACAGCTCGTTTGAAAGGTATTGAAAATACCTATTCAGTCAACCAATTTTTTTGGGTTTGGCTGATTTTTTTTTGATAAATTGAAAAATACGAAAATTATGTTTGCATTTAATTAAAAAGTTTAAAACCAGTTTTATAATAATGTTCAAAAAGTGCCCATCACTTTCATAAGCATCCCTTTCTAAACTCTTGTCTACTCGTCCCAGTGTGTCCGGAAAATTTCCCCCATTCTTCCAATTTTGCCCCAATGGAATACTTAGGTGCTGTAGCGTAAACCTTTGATTTCAAAAAACCCCCCTAAAAAAAAAACTAATGGTGTAAGGCCGGGGGCCGAGCTGGCCTTGATCAAACCTCGTCGTCCCAAACCATCTACCAGATTTCTTCATCTAGGGAACGTCTTCTGCATTGGTGCGGGGGACCATCTTGTTGAAAGTTATTCCCAAGTTGTCAATTCATCTGGATTATCTTCAAATTTTAAAATTAACGCCTCAATATCTTTTTAACTCTCCGATACAATTCACCGGTTTTTGCATTGGAAAAAAAGGCCCAATTGGGTTTCCCAAAAACCCCCCAAACATTTCCTTCTGGGAAATTGGATGTTTTTCCGAAAGATTTAGGTTTTGTCACCCAAAACCCACATTTTGAGTGTTCTTTTTCCTTGAAAAAAATACTTTCGTCACTAAAACAAATTGTCTGTATGTAGCCTGGTTGTTGGTTCATTTT